>JBAMJR010000614.1:125000-132500 GCA_038501785.1 Myoxocephalus aenaeus | reverse complement strand
GAGAGGAGCCGGATCATGTGATCATCATCATGTGATCCATCATGTGATCTATCATCATGTGATCATCATGTGATCCATCATCATGTGATCCATCATGTGATCATCATCATGTGATCCATCATCATGTGATCATCATCATGTGATCATCATCATGTGATCATCATGTGATCATCATCATGTGATCATCATCATGTAATGATTTATACTCTGTCCTTACACTGTGTGTGTGTGTGTGTGTGTGTGTGTGTGTGTGTGTAGTACCTCCCAGGTGGCTCTGTGTGTCGCTCCAGCTCTGATGAATGTGATCTACCTGAGTTCTGTAACGGCTCCTCGTCTCTCTGTCAGAGCGACGTCTTCATCCAGGTGAGACCACTTCTACCTCTCTCTCTCTCTACCTCTCTCTCTCTCTACCTGTGTCTCTCTCTCTCTCTCTCTCTCTACCTGTGTCTCTCTCTCTCTCTCTCCCTCCCTCTCTCTCTCTCCTCTCTCTCTCTCGTTTCCGGTTGTGAGTGAGGGTGCGTGGTGAGCGTGTGAGAGGCGCGGAGTTTTGAAGTTTTTCTGTCCCGTTCATCGGGGTGTTGTGAACGGTTTGGCCGCCTGCCTTAGTGCAGGTGGTCGGGCTGTTCTGTTCGGAGTCTTTTTTTCTGTTTTTTCCGAGGCGTCTCGGAGGAATGGCGTCCTCCGAGACGCCGCCTCCCTCTCTCCGGCAGGGAGTAAGGATCGTCCCGCCGGGGAGCGGCGTGTCCGTGGAGGAGGTGCTGCTGGCGGTGGGGGAGCGGGTCGGCCACCGGAACTTGGTTTTCGCGTCCCGCATGAGCGGAGCGGTGGTGGCGTTCCTGCGGGACGAGCCTCTCGTGCGCCAGCTGGTAGAGAGCGGCGTGACCATCAGGGGCGTGGTGGTGCAGGTGTCCCCGCTGTCCGCCCCCTCCACGAGGATCACCGTGTCGGGAGTGCCGCCGTTCATCTCCAACGAGGCCGTAATGGAGGAGCTGCAGAGGTTCGGGAGGTTTGCCAGCGGGCTGAAGACGGTGAACTTGGGGTGCAGGGACCAGAGGCTAGGGCACGTCCGGTCTCTGAGGAGGCAGGTCTTCATGTTCCTGGTCTCGCCTTCTCAGAGCCTGGACGTGTCCTTCAGGGTGAGGCACGGAGAGGCCTCCTACATCCTGTACGCCAGCTCGGACCAGCGCCGCTGCTTCCAGTGCGGGGAGCTGGGGCCCCAGAGGGCTGGGTGCAGGCGGGGGAGGCGCTCTGCTGAAGAGGGGCCGGCTGGGCCCGCTGAAGAGGGACCTGCTGGGCCCGCTGAAGAGGGGCCGGCTGGGCCCGCTGAAGGGGGACCTGCTGGGCCCGCTGAAGAGGGGCCTGCTGGGCCCGCTGAAGAGGGGCCTGCTGGGCCCGCTGAAGAGGGGCCTGCTGGGCCCGCTGAAGAGGGGCCGGCTGGGCCCGCTGAAGGGGGGCCGGCTGGGCCCGCTGAAGGGGGACCGGCTGGGCCCGCTGAAGGGGGACCGGCTGGGCCCGCTGAAGGGGGACCTGCTGGGCCCGCTGAAGAGGGACCTGCTGGGCCCGCTGAAGAGGGGCCTGCTGGGCCCGCTGAAGAGGGACCTGCTGGGCCCGCTGAAGGGGGACCTGCTGGGCCCGCTGAAGAGGGGCCTGCTGGGCCCACTGAAGAGGGGCCTGCTGGGCCCGCTGAAGAGGGGCCTGCTGGGCCCGCTGAAGGGGGGCCTGTTGTGCCCGCTGAAGAGGGGCCTGCTGGGCCCGCTGAGGAGGGGACTGCCGGCCCCGCTGAAGGGGGGCCTGTTGGGCCCGCTGAGGAGGGGCCTGCCGGCCCCGCTGAGGAGGGGCCGGCTGAGGACGGCGGTCCGGCTGAGGACACTTTATCAACCAAAAAAACATAACCAAGTATTTCAGCAACGGCCCTAAATTCATAAGATCCATAGCTACGCACAGGAGGAATTTGGGGCCGAACTTTGTGAGCCAGAAGAAGCGTTACCGCCTCAAGAAGTACGTCACAGAGCTGAGGAAGGTAGAGAAGGAGAAAAGCCTAGGAGAGTGAGGTGAAGGCAGGAGGCCCAGCGGCTCATCAGGCCACTCAGGGACTGTTCTCTTCCTCTGAGGCATCAGGTCTGGAGGCGGAGACATGGACTATGGAGATGGTGTTGGTGGAGATGATGATGGTGGTGACATGGACTATGGAGATGATGATGATGATGATGATGATGATGGTGACATGTATGTCTATGGGTTTTCTGTTTAGAAGAGTTATATTTTGGGTGCTGGTGGAGAGCTGGTGGTAAACTATTGTTTGTTTGTTTGTTTTGTTCTATAGCTAAATGTTTGTTTGACGTTTAGTTGTTTGTTTATGTTTTAGAGTGTTTCTGTTTTCACTGAAAAGTGGAATAAAGGGATTTTAAAAAATCTAAAAAAATCTCTCTCTCTCTCTACCTGTCTGTCTCTCTCTCTCTCTCTCTCTCTACCTGTCTGTCTGTCTCTCTCTCTCTCTCTCTCTCTCTCTACCTGTCTGTCTCTCTCTCTCTCTCTCTACCTGTCTCTCTCTCTCTCTCTACCTGTCTCTCTCTCTCTCTCTACCTGTCTCTCTCTCTCTCTACCTGTCTCTCTCTCTCTCTACCTGTCTCTCTCTCTCTCTCTACCTGTCTCTCTCTCTCTCTCTACCTGTCTCTCTCTCTCTCTACCTGTCTCTCTCTCTCTCTACCTGTCTCTCTCTCTTCTTTCAGAATGGTCATCCCTGCAGGAACCTTCAGGCCGTCTGTTATAACGGGAAATGTCAACATCATGATGGACAGTGTCAGGCCATCTTTGGACCCAGTAGGTTATTGATCTGATATCTGTTATTGATCTGATATTGATCTGATATCTGTTATTGATCTGATATCTGTTATTGATCTGATATTGATCTGATATTGTTATTGATCTGTTATTGTTATTGATCTGTTATTGATCTGATATTGATCTGATATTGTTATTGATCTGATATTGTTATTGATCTGTTATTGATCTGATATTGATCTGATATTGTTATTGATCTGATATTGTTATTGATCTGATATTGATCTGATATCTGTTATTGATCTGATATCTGTTATTGATCTGATATTGATCTGATATCTGTTATTGTTATGTTATTGATCTGATATCTGTTTTTGATCTGTTATTGATCTGATATCTGTTATTGATCTGATATCTGTTATTGTTATGTTATTGATCTGAGATCTGTTATTGATCTGATATTGTTATGTTATTGATCTGTTATTGATCTGATATTGTTATGTTATTGATCTGATATTCTCCTCTTCCTCAGAGGCAAAAGCGGCTCCTGAGATCTGTTTCAAAAATGTCAACAGTAAAGGAGATCGCTTTGGCAACTGTGGCTACCAGAACTACGGCTACAAGAAGTGTGAGAGCAGGTAAGACACACACACACACACACACACACACACACACACACACACACACACACACACACACACACACACATATATATATATATATATATATATATATATATATATATATATATATATATATATATTTTTTTTTTTTTTTTTTTTATTAGTGCTGTCATATTAGCGTGTTATTAACGGCGTTAACGCGTTTTAATTTCTCAATTCTTTTCTCGCGAGCACCACGCCGGATGTAGCTCAACCGGAAGCAAACCAATAGGCACGCCGTTTGGGCTTGGAAGCTAGGCTAACGTTACGGTTTAAATGAATGAACGGTGAGCGCGATACGGCAAAATGAACGATAAGACGCTAATGAATGGAAAGTTTACTTTCAACAAGTTGTCAGATGTTCCCTTGACAAGACCAAAGTGGTCTGTGCCATTAGTCATTGTGAACTGAGCTATCATCGTAGCCTCTCCAGTCTGAAACACCACTTGATGGCCGACACACAGCTGATGCTAACTCTGCGCCCCCTCGTCATAGCAGACAAGAATGATGACTTCAGAAACACATGGACACCACAACAAGAGCAGACCTATTGCAGCCACAGCTACATGGTGCTACTGCGTGTAGCCTGTTAGCGTTGTGGAGGACGAGGGTCTAGCTGATAGAATACGCATCGCATCCAACGACAGGACCTACGAGTTACCTTCAGGAGCCTGATGCTATGTTCACAGCTCTCTCTCTCTCTCTCTCTCTCTCTCTCTCTCTCTCTCTCTTAAGCCCTTGTTTACCTGAAATGTGCACTTTATAATTGTATTTTGTAAACCCTTGTTTACAGCAAGCCAATCCACTTTTTCATGTTGATAAGAGCATTAAAATGAAGAAAAAAAAAGATTAATCGCGATTAAATATTTTAACCGTTTGACAGCACTAATATATATATATATATATATTTTAATATTAATATTAATTACACGGACAGACAGACACACAGACAGACAGACAGACAGTGTTAAAGGCACAGTGCGTCATAAAGTCCAGACCGGCAGAGTGAGACCTCCACATCACCAGGTTCAGTGGACGTCTCACTCTGCCGGTTTTATCAGGATCCTTTTTGGAGATCGCTTGTCTCTCGTATCCCAGAATGCATTTCGGTCACCGAGGACACTTTATCACGTTTGAATATCGTCTCCACAGAAACGCGCTGTGCGGGAAGCTGCAGTGCTCCAACGTTCAGGCGGCGACGGCGTTCGGCATCGAACCGTCGATCATCAGCACGCCGATCGCAGGAGCCAAGTGTTACGGAGTCGACTTCATGCTCGGCTCAGACGTCCCCGACCCGGGCATGGTGAACGAAGGGAGCAAGTGTGGAGGAGACAAGGTGAGGAGGAGGTGAACGAAGGGAGCAAGTGTGGAGGAGACAAGGTGAGGAGGAGGTGAACGAAGGGAGCAAGTGTGGAGGAGACAAGGTGAGGAGGAGGTGAACGAAGGGAGCAAGTGTGGAGGAGACAAGGTGAGGAGGAGGTGAACGAAGGGAGCAAGTGTGGAGGAGACAAGGTGAGGAGGAGGTGAACGAAGGGAGCAAGTGTGGAGGAGACAAGGTGAGGAGGAGGTGAACGAAGGGAGCAAGTGTGGAGGAGACAAGGTGAGGAGGAGGTGAACGAAGGGAGCAAGTGTGGAGGAGACAAGGTGAGGAGGAGGTGAACGAAGGGAGCAAGTGTGGAGGAGACGAGGTGAGGAGGAGGTGAACGAAGGGAGCAAGTGTGGAGGAGACAAGGTGAGGAGGAGGTGAACGAAGGGAGCAAGTGTAGAGGAGACAAGGTGAGGAGGAGGTGAACGAAGGGAGCAAGTGTGGAGGAGACGAGGTGAGGAGGAGGTGAACGAAGGGAGCAAGTGTGGAGGAGACAAGGTGAGGAGGAGGTGAACGAAGGGAGCAAGTGTGGAGGAGACAAGGTGAGGAGGAGGTGAACGAAGGGAGCAAGTGTGGAGGAGACGAGGTGAGGAGGAGGTGAACGAAGGGAGCAAGTGTGGAGGAGACAAGGTGAGGAGGAGGTGAACGAAGGGAGCAAGTGTGGAGGAGACAAGGTGAGGAGGAGGTGAACGAAGGGAGCAAGTGTGGAGGAGACAAGGTGAGGAGGAGGTGAACGAAGGGAGCAAGTGTGGAGGAGACGAGGTGAGGAGGAGGTGAACGAAGGGAGCAAGTGTGGAGGAGACAAGGTAAGGAGGAGGGGAACGAAGGGAGCAAGTGTGGAGGAGACGAGGTGAGGAGGAGGTGAACGAAGGGAGCAAGTGTGGAGGAGACAAGGTGAGGAGGAGGTGAACGAAGGGAGCAAGTGTGGAGGAGACAAGGTGAGGAGGAGGTGAACGAAGGGAGCAAGTGTGGAGGAGACGAGGTGAGGAGGAGGTGAACGAAGGGAGCAAGTGTGGAGGAGACGAGGTGAGGAGGAGGTGAACGAAGGGAGCAAGTGTGGAGGAGACAAGGTGAGGAGGAGGTGAACGAAGGGAGCAAGTGTGGAGGAGACGAGGTGAGGAGGAGGTGAACGAAGGGAGCAAGTGTGGAGGAGACAAGGTGAGGAGGAGGTGAACGAAGGGAGCAAGTGTACCTGACCAATCCGAGCTCTCGAATGCTGCAGGGGGCGGGTCTTGAAGCTCTTTTCTTCTTCTGTGGTTTTCAGATCTGCATGAACTTTGAGTGCAGCAGCGTCGACGTCCTGAAATACGACTGTGACGTGGAGAAGAAGTGTCACGGACACGGGGTGAGACACGCCCACCTGTCTGTCTGTTCACCTGTCTGTCTGTTCACCTGTCTGTCTGTTCACCTGTCTGTCTCTCAGGTGTATCTCTCACTAACCTGTCTGTCTACCTGTCTGTGTCTCAGGTGTGTAACAGTAACAGCAACTGTCACTGTGAAGACGGCTGGGCGGCTCCTTTCTGTGAGGTCAAAGGTTACGGAGGCAGCGTGGACAGCGGACCCACCTGGAACGGTACCTGGAACAAATGTGATAGATATGCTAACTCATTCATGCTAACTCATTCATGCTAACTCATTCATGCTGAATTATCAATGCTAACTCATTCATGCTAACTCATTCATGCTAACTCATATGCTGACTTATCAATGCTAACTCACACATGCTAACTTATCGATGCTAACTCATTCATGCTAACTCATGCGTGCAGATGTTTCACAATAAAAGCACATATTTAGAATAGAATTGACAGGTAACAGTGAACTCTGTCCGTCCCCTCAGATAAAGACACGTCCGTGAGAGACGGTCTGCTGGTCTTCTTCTTCGTCGTCCTTCCTCTTCTCGCTCTGGGAGCGTTTGTTTTCCTGCGCAGGAACGAGCTGCTGCGCCGAGTCGGGCTGAGCCGCAGGAAGAGGTCTCAGGGATACCAGTGAGTCCGAGGATCAGAAATCAGAATCAGAAACTGTTTATTAGCCAGGAATGTTTTCACAAACGAGGAATTTTTCGAGGCGGAAGGTGCAGACATTGGACATGGACATGGGACGTTAGACGAGACAAACAACACTCAACAATCAACGATAACAACAGTGCAGTGGGTATTAAATAAGTGTAGATAAGAAAGTGCTCAGACAACAGATACGTTAATGTGACATGTGTGTTTAAGCTAAAGTGTATGTTAGTGGCATGAGTGTTTAAATATGAGGTGTGCAGAGGAGTGAACGGTAAAGAGAAAGAAAGAAGAGAAATAAAAAATAAAAATAACTGGGGGTGACAGAGTCAGTCAGTGGGGGACCCGAGCCCTGTTGATGAGTTCCTGTCGCCATGCGGCCACTTCCTGAAGGTTTCAGGTTACAGTTTGGCAGCAGCTGTTGTTTCTATTTGTAGTCAGTTCGGACGAACAACTGACCTCTGTGCTGCGTTCAAAGACACTCTGACGATGTTTAACTGTCCTCTGTGCTGCGTTCAAAGACACTCTGACGATGTTTAACTGTCCTCTGTGCTGCGTTCAAAGACACTCTGACGATGTTTAACTGTCCTCTGTGCTGCGTTCAAAGACACTCTGACGATGTTTAACTGTCCTCTGTGCTGCGTTCAAAGACACTCAGACGATGTTTAACTGACCTCTGTGCTGC
>JBAMJR010000614.1:75000-122500 GCA_038501785.1 Myoxocephalus aenaeus | reverse complement strand
ATACAAGATCAATACCTTTACACAAGATCAATACCTTTATACAAGATCAATACCTTTACACAAGATCAATACCTTTACACAAGAGCAATACCTCACTGCAAGATCAATACCTTTATACAAGATCAATACCTTTACACAAGATCAATACCTTTACACAAGATCAATATCTCACTGTAAGATCAATACCTTTACACAAGACCAATACCTTTACACAAGATCAATACCTTTATACAAGATCAATACCTTTACACAAGATCAATACCTTTACACAAGAGCAATACCTCACTGCAAGATCAATACCTTTACACAAGATCAATATCTCACTGTAAGATCAATACCTTTACACAAGATCAATATATCACTGTAAGATCAAGTTAAAGCTAACTAGAAGCTAACTGGACCCAGAAGTTAAAGCTAACTAGAAGCTAACTGGACCCAGAAGTTAAAGCTAACTAGAAGCTAACTGGACCCTGAAGTTAAAGCTAACTAGAAGCTAACTGGACCCAGAAGTTAAAGCTAACTAGAAGCTAACTGGACCCTGAAGTTAAAGCTAACTAGAAGCTAACTGGACCCAGAAGTTAAAGCTAACTAGAAGCTAACTGGACCCAGAAGCTAAAGCTAACTAGAAGCTAACTGGACCCAGATGTTAAAGCTAATTAGAAGCTAACTGGACCCAGATGTTAAAGCTAATTAGAAGCTAACTGGACCCAGACGTTAAAGCTAACTAGAAGCTAACTGGACCTAGACGTTAAAGCTAACTAGAAGCTAACTGGACCCAGAAGCTAAAGCTAACTAGAAGCTAACTGGACCCAGAAGTTAAAGCTAATTAGAAGCTAACTGGACCCAGAAGCTAAAGCTAATTAGAAGCTAACTGGACCCAGAAGCTAAAGCTAAACCACCAACAGCACCAATCTGTCTAAATATCATGTTGAATGTTTTTTTTAAAGGTAAATAAGTAGAAAAGTAAAATGTTCAGTTCTGATTTTGGACTTTTTTTCACTTCTCTCAGAAAGCCGAAACCTTCTCCTGCATCTCAGCATCTGGTGCCTCAAAGACCCGCCCCCGCTCCACCTGTTTAACCAATCAGGGGGCCCCGCCCGCCACACCTGGATGACACCCTCCCTCCTCTTCTTCTCCTCCTCTTCTTCAACCTCAGTCCCAAACCGAGCAACAGCCAGGAACGGATTCTGGAGCTGAAGATGTCCGACCGCCGGTCCTGGACTACTGTACCAAACTGGGCCGCTCCACCAGAATACTGGACCCGGTCACACTGGACTGGGGTTTCACCGGAACTGAACATAAGCAGACTATGACTATACAGACTTTCTTTCTCTATATCTAGTTCAGTCTGGGGACAAACCTCAGCCAATCGGGTGACGGCTCTGTCCCCAAACCAGCCAATCACATGACAGACACGCCCCAAATCTCACAGCAGATCGTTACACGCCGTCATCGACTGGAAAGCTCAGCTAATAATTATATTTACTTTATTTAGCATGCTGCTAGATTTGGGGTCTTAAGGTCATAGCTAATGCTGGTGTGTTCACTGCTAGCATTACAACATATATGCAAGCTAGCGGTTTGGTTATAAAGTAAAAAAGCTCATGATTCAAGTTCACAACAGGTCCTGGATTTCAGAAAGATGGCGGCTTTCTAGCGTGTAGCTAGCTAAACGTTAGCTTTTTTTTACTTCTTCTGATTGTATTCACTTGTGAAGATTATGTTGACGAACAAAACCTTTGTTTGCCACAGAGATTAATTATTTTAAGAAACCCATCGGCTGTTTGTGGAGGGAACCGGGGCCATGCTAACATGCTAACATGCTAACTTCCTGTTGGCCTTCATGAACACGTCGTCTCTGCAGCGTTCTATTAGCGATATTATTACTGTGCACTATTTCATTTGAATGTAAAAATGTAACCACTATATTCAGCGCCCGAAAAAAACTTCTTATTGTAATTAAACAAAGACGGTTTTAGCTAACGGCTAGTTACGCGCACCGAGAGGCGCTTCGCTCTGATTGGCTGGTTTGAAGACACAGAGGCTGCTGGGGGCGGAGCCTACACTTGACCCCGTCTCTCTGCTTCCTGTCTGTGTGCACTTCCCCTCTGCTCGGCGCCGTCATCCGAATGTAACGCACCCCTGCCGCTGCCTGCGGGTGCGCTTGGTCTCCACACCTCTTCCAGAATTGTAAAAATCACAGAATGAAAACCTGAACCCTGAAACCGCGACACGCTATTTAATCTCACATCTGGGACCTTCAGTGTCTCCCAGGCTCCGTCTACACGTATGCAGATTCATTTCTTTTATCCCGGTTCACACGAGAGCCTGAACGCACCGCTTGTCGGGGCCGGTAGGTGGCGATAAAGACTCAACGACGCGGTCAAATACCATAGAAGAAGAGTCGGTGAGCTTATTCTACTCCTATAAACGTAATAACCAGTTGAGACGTAAACAAACCAGCATTGTTGTTTTCGGGAGTTTAGAAACGTCTCCAAAACGTAGAAGAAGACATTTAAAAACCTCCGTTTACGGGTGGGCGGGGCCTAAATGTTCACGAGGACACACCCCTTTTTTTTTTTTTACGTCCACTTTCTTGGTTTTTGAAGCCTCGGTATGCGGTACACGTGTTTTTATATTATAGAGAAACGCTCTTTTACTTTGTCTTCAGATGTGGAAACTTTTTAGAAAACGGCGAGGCAGAGAGACGACAGGAAGTGACATCACAATCCAGGGATTTTCCCATTTCACGGCTTTCATGCACCAAAAATATCAAAAGTTGAATCGGCGTTTCCCTCTGACCTTCCTGTAGAAACGGGAGGAACGGGACTGAAGTTATTTCAGGACGCGAGAGCAGCTGAAGCCGAAGCTCGCGAGGGCGTCGCGTTACGGGGTCAAAGGTCACGGGGGTCCAGGTTCCTTGTGTTCAGACTCGAGCAGCCGGCGCTTCCGCCTGACGTCTGTCACTCAAACAAACACCAGAACGCCAAACGGGGGATTCATCCGCCGCTGAAAATAGTCCCCGACAAAGTCTCTCTTTCCTCTTGTGTTGGAAGTATAAAAATACACATTGCCAGTTTTATAACGGCTGAATTACTTCATCGTCATTTCGACATCGTAATAGGAATCAAGGAACAAACTCGTGTTGTTGAAGTGATAATTAAGTTAGGAGGAATTTCCTGTCAGGACTGCAGTGATTACTTTTATCAATTAATGTTGCGTTGCAAAAACAATTGTATTTATCAATAAAAAAAGTGTCTATGAAATAGAAAGAAATCAAGAAAAATCACTTAACATTATGGTTTCAAGTGTAATTTTGAAAGATATTAAAACAAGGTGCTTCTTTTCCAAACATGTGATGTCATGATTCATCAAACTGTCAGTGAGAAAATCTGAGTCATGAAGTCAGACATGTTGTTGGTTTGAGTCTTTTATTTATATATATATATATATATATATATATATCTATATCACAAGCATTTTAATAAAAGGGTGTGGACTTAAATGAGATTCATCATGTAACCGCTCGGTTTATGCATGAAGGGACATTTATTAAACTAAACATGTATCCGTGTATTTGAACTTAAAATATTTGTTTAGCTTTCCTTAGTATAATTAATTTAAAAAATACAAAAGCGATTTATATATATTTAAATCGCTTTTGTATTTTAATATAAAAAATATATATGTATATATTTTTTTAATATTATTTTTAAACTATTTAACCTTTTCTATGTATTTATTGTATTTAAATCCATTATCAGTCACTCATCCGGGTCAGGCCCAGCAGGCTTCCCTCACAGCAACATGTTCAGATCATTCTGGATCCAGAGGCGTTCCTCATGAGATGCTGAACCACCTCCGCTGTATCTAAATAGTTTTAACAATTATGTAAGATAAATATATATCGAAAAAACAAACATTCAACCATGAATATCATTTTTATATATTATTATTATTGTGATTTTACTGTTAGATAAATAAAATGAATCCTGAGACATCATGACCTCATGACCTCACTGACTAAATAACACCATACATCATGCATTTAATTTTCGTAAACCTTTTCTATTAGTTTTTGTTTAATAGGTAATTAGATACCTTATTAATCCTGCAAGGGGAAATTGTTTCGTTCGAGCAGCATGTTTACATACAAGTGATGCAATATTATTAAAGCAATATTAAATATACTGTAGAAATGCACAATATATTAAATAATAGACTGATAAAAACAATAGTGCAAAGATGTAAACAGACAAGTGTAACGGTGTTTTATGGGTATGAGTGATTTACTAAAAACCTAAAACTATACAATTTATATTAAAAAAGCAATAAAAAAAAATTGTATTACGTTTAAAATACAAAAGTGTAAAAACGTATTTTTTTTTACATTTATCGTGTTGATTTAAAAAAATAATATATAAACATAATTTATTTTCTGACAGAAATCTTAAAAAATAAGAAAATACATTTTCATTTATTAATATAAATGAAAATGTTGAATCACGACAGGACCCTTTTAACGTCGGAGGAGGCGGGGCATTTCCGTGCGCGGTGACGTCACGCGCGCTGCGTGACGTCACCGCGCACGGCGATGCCCCGCCTCCTCCGCGCGCCCCCTCCCTCCCCCGAGCTGTCATCATTTCACCGGGAGAAGGCGAAGGGCATCCGGGATAACGTCCGAGAGCGGAGCCGCTGAAACCGCGTTTCTCGAGGTGAGTAAACCGGGAGTCGAGGCTTCAGGAGCCCGGGAGCTACCGGGGAGGTTACCGGGCCCGGTCCTCACTCACAGAGACGGAACCGGGTCCCGTTTAACGGAAGTACAGTCCGTCCCGAGACAACCTGCTAGCCGCGTGCTAACACACGCACACTAACGGCCCCGTGCACGTTAGCTCATCAGTCACGTGACTACTTCACCGCGTAGAGTTATAAAACATCCCACTGTAGCTTCCGGTACTGGGTTTTAACAGTAAATGACGTCATTTCACGAGGGGTTTTTTGATCCAAGAAATCGCTTTTTCGGGAAGTCCGTGACTCGCGGAAGGACAACGTGACGGACAGCTGGTGTTAGCCAATAGGGAACAGCTTAGGAGTCCGGGTTCCGCCAATCGCGAGGCCGTGTGGGCGGGGCCGGGCGGTGGGCGTGGCCAGGCCGGGGTGAGGGAAGGAACATGGAGCCCCAACAAGGTCACAACATGGAGCCGCAGAGGAGGTGAACTTCAGCTAAAAGAGTGTCCTTCTGCTGCGGCCTTCCTTCCTTTACACTAGTACTCGTCCACTCCCTTCCTCGTTAGTCTTTTTGTGACGTCACTATGTCCACGCAGCCGCTCCTCTGTTGATCCAGGCTATGTTCACTCACGCGTTTCTACTGTTTACGTCTTTGTTGACTAGATTTAAAGTGGAGCTTTTGGAGAAACTCAGTTTAAATGAACTAGTTGCTTCATCATCAAACCTCCTGGTGGTTTAGACATGCAGCCTTTACTCACCAGCTGTGCTTGTGTTGCTGAGGAGAACATAGAAACCTCTGTCTCCTGAGGACTAACTTCTCCTGAGAGGAACGCTGGAAGTACTCCCACTGACTGGAGGAAGTACTCCCACTGACTGGAGGAAGTACTCCCACTGACTGGAGGAAGTACTCCCACTGACTGGAGGAAGTACTCCCACTGACTGGAGGAAGTACTCCCACTGACTGGAGGAAGTACTCCCACTGACTGGAGGAAGTATTCAGGTGCTTTACTGCAGTAGAAGTACCACTACGCACTGAAACTACTCCACGAGAAGTACACGTCCTGGTTCAAAACCTTACTGCAGTACGAGTATATACAAGAGGTTCATGCAGCTAAAGTTAATCAAATGTGCTAAAGAAAAAGTAACTGTCATCTTCATCGTATCCTATACCAACGTCATGGTTAACTGGTTTAATCTGCATGGTATCTATACATCGGCATGTTTCTAACTGGTTTCTAACTGGTTTAATCTTCATGGTATCTATACATCGTCATGTTTCTAACTGGTTTATAACTGGTTTAATCTGCATGGTATCTATACATCGTCATGTTTATAACTGGTTTAATCTTCATGGTATCTATACATTGTCATGTTTCTAACTGGTTTAATCTTCATGGTATCTATACATTGTCATGTTTATAACTGGTTTATAACTGGTTTAATCTGCATGGTATCTATACATCGTCATGTTTATAACTGGTTTCTAACTGGTTTAATCTTCATGGTATCTATACATCGTCATGTTTCTAACTGGTTTCTAACTGGTTTAATCTGCATGGTATCTATACATCGTCATGTTTCTAACTGGTTTAATCTGCATGGTATCTATACATCGTCATGTTTCTAACTGGTTTCTAACTGGTTTAATCTGCATGGTATCTATACATCGTCACGTTTCTAACTGGTTTCTAACTGTTGAGTTGCTTCCTGGTGGTCGTGTCACGTGGACTCTAACCGTGTCTCTCTGTGTCTCAGTGGACTAACGGACCGGAGGCCAGTGGACGCTTCATTCGTCCCTCTCAGTGCTGGACTTAAACCCCGGTGGAGAGACTTTCCCCCGTCGCGGTTCTGAGGTAGAGGACGTGCGGCCCGACCGCCACCGCTGGTGACGCCGTTAAGGACTCCAATGCATCGCTTAAGGACTTGTGCGGCGCGGTTGCGTCCGCTCACCGCCTCGCAGGCGGCTCAGACTGTCGGCCCCCAGCGGCCAATGACAGCCGCCTCCACGGGGGGCGCCAGGACGTTTCAGCCAATCAGGTGCTACACGGCGCCCGTGGCCGCCGAGCCGTTCCTCAACGGGACGAGCTCCAACTACGTGGAGGAGATGTACTTCGCCTGGCTGGAGGACCCCAAGAGCGTTCACAAGGTGAGCGGCGGTGGAGCCCCCTGCTGGTGCAGGTCTGCTGTCCGTAGACAGGAAGTCAAGGGTTACAAGTTACTCAAACACTCCTCACCAGACACACGACTCATAATCACATCCTTTACTTAATCAGTTCCAGCTTCTCACAGTTGAATGTTTTCTGGTTTCTTTTCTCCTTTTGAGACTTTTTATGCACGAAACAAAACGTTTTACTGGGAAAACTAATCCCGATGTAGAAATTGATGACCTCATTGATGACCTCATCAATAAGATGTAGAAAATACCCGACGCATTGATGACCTCATCAATAAGATGTAGAAAATACCCGACGCATTGATGACCTCATCAATAAGATGTAGAAAATACCCGACGCATTGATGACCTCATCAATAAGATGTAGAAAATACCCGACGCATTGATGACCTCATCAATAAGATGTAGAAAATACCCGACGCATTGATGACCTCATCAATAAGATGTAGAAAATACCCGACGCATTGATGACCTCATCAATAAGATGTAGAAAATACCCGACGCATTGATGACCTCATCAATAAGATGTAGAAAATACCCGACGCATTGATGACCTCATCAATAAACTGTAGAAAATACCTGACGCATTGATGACCTCATCAATAAGATGTAGAAAATACCCGACGCATTGATGACCTCATCAATAAGCTGTAGAAAATACCCGACGCATTGATGACCTCATCAATAAGATGTAGAAAATACCCGACGCATTGATGACCTCATCAATAAGCTGTAGAAAATACCCGACGCATTGATGACCTCATCAATAAGATGTAGAAAATACCCGACGCATTGATGACCTCATCAATAAGCTGTAGAAAATACCCGACGCATTGATGACCTCATCAATAAGCTGTAGAAAATACCCGACGCATTAATGACCTCATCAATAAGTTGTAGAACATAACCAACGCATTGATGACCTCATCAATAAGCTGTAGAAAATACCCGACGCATTAATGATCATCAATAAGTTGTAGAACATAACCAACGCATTGATGACCTCATCAATAAGTTGTAGAAAATACCCGACGCATTGATGACCTCATCAATAAGTTGTAGAACATAACCAACGCATTGATGACCTCATCAATAAGTTGCGGTCCACAAACACCTCCGATGTTCATTTTACAACTTTACAAGTCGTCACAGTTTTCATGCCCTTCGTGTTTCTGGTGGTTGAAAAGAAAACAAAGCAGCGTTTGATCTGAGGGGTGTTTTCACAACGCAACATGAAGGACAGCGATAGCACCCCCTGTGGGCCGGAAGGAAGCCGGAGGACATTTATAGTCTTGGAGGACGAGAGGCTAAGAATAGCTGCTGGAAGCTCGGTCACATGACGCAGCGTGTCCACTGAGACCACATCAGGTTGTTAAAGAGATATAGATGTTAGAGATGTTAGAGGTTAGAGATGTTAGAGAGGATAGAGGTAGAGATGTTAGAGAGGATAGAGGTAGAGATGTTAGAGGATAGAGGTAGAGATGTTAGAGGATAGAGGTAGAGATGTTAGAGGTTAGAGATGTTAGAGGTAGAGATGTTAGAGGTAGAGATGTTAGAGGTAGAGATGTTAGAGGTAGAGAGGATAGAGAGGATAGAGGTAGAGATGTTAGAGAGGATAGAGGTAGAGATGTTAGAGAGGATAGAGGTAGAGATGTTAGAGAGGATAGAGGTAGAGATGTTAGAGAGGATAGAGGTAGAGATGTTAGAGAGGATAGAGGTAGAGATGTTAGAGAGGATAGAGGTAGAGATGTTAGAGAGGATAGAGGTAGAGATGTTAGAGAGGATAGAGGTAGAGAGGATAGAGGTAGAGAGGATAGAGGTAGAGAGGATAGAGGTAGAGAGGATAGAGGTAGAGAGGATAGAGGTAGAGAGGATAGAGGTAGAGAGGATAGAGGTAGAGAGGATAGAGGTAGAGATGGTAGAGGTAGAGAGGATAGAGGTAGAGATGGTAGAGATGGTAGAGATGGTAGAGAGGATAGAGGTAGAGATGGTAGAGAGGATAGAGGTAGAGATGGTAGAGAGGATAGAGGTAGAGAGGATAGAGGTAGAGAGGATAGAGGTGTAGAGGTAGAGATGGTAGAGATGTTAGAGAGGATATAGGTAGAGATGTTAGAGAGGGTAGAGATGTTAGAGAGGATAGAGGTAGAGATGTTAGAGAGGATAGAGGTAGAGAGGATAGAGGTAGAGAGGATAGAGGTAGAGAGGATAGAGGTAGAGATGTTAGAGGTAGAGATGTTAGAGGTAGAGAGGATAGAGAGGATAGAGGTAGAGAGGATAGAGGTAGAGATGTTAGAGAGGATAGAGGTAGAGATGTTAGAGAGGATAGAGGTAGAGATGTTAGAGAGGATAGAGGTAGAGATGTTAGAGAGGATAGAGGTAGAGAGGATAGAGGTAGAGAGGGTAGAGATGGTAGAGAGGGTAGAGATGGTAGAGAGGATAGAGGTAGAGATGGTAGAGAGGATAGAGGTAGAGATGGTAGATGGTATAGAGGTAGAGATGGTAGAGAGGATAGAGGTAGAGATGGTAGAGATGTTAGAGAGGATAGAGGTAGAGATGTTAGAGAGGGTAGAGATGTTAGAGAGGATAGAGGTAGAGATGTTAGAGAGGATAGAGGTAGAGAGGATAGAGGTAGAGAGGATAGAGGTAGAGAGGATAGAGGTAGAGAGGATAGAGGTAGAGATGGTAGAGGTAGAGGGTAGAGATGGTAGAGAGGATAGAGGTAGAGATGGTAGAGAGGATAGAGGTAGAGAGGATAGAGAGGATAGAGAGGATAGAGAGGATATAGAGGTAGAGAGGATAGAGAGGATAGAGAGGATAGAGGTAGAGAGGATAGAGGTAGAGAGGATAGAGAGGATAGAGATGTTAGAGAGGATAGAGGTAGAGATGTTAGAGAGGATAGAGGTAGAGATGTTAGAGAGGATAGAGGTAGAGAGGGTAGAGGTAGAGATGTTATAGAGGTTAGATGTTAGAGGGATAGAGGTAGAGATGGTAGAGAGGATAGAGGTAGAGATGGTAGAGAGGTTAGATGTTAGATGTTAGAGGGATAGAGGTAGAGATGGTAGAGAGGATAGAGGTAGAGATGGTAGAGAGGTTAGATGTTAGATGTTAGAGGGATAGAGGTTAGAGATAGAGAGATAGTGGTTAGAGAGGTTAGAGATGGTGGTTTGTTTCTGCAGCGGTCACAGAAGCGTTCAGGTCCTCGGACCGACTATTAGTTTACACCCTTAGTTTACACCCTTAGTTTACACCGTTAGTTTACACCCTTAGTTTACACCCTTAGTTTACACCCTTAGTTTACACCCTTAGTTTACACCCTTAGTTTACACCGTTAGTTTATAAAAGTGTCCCAAAGAACGAATGTTTGAACCTTATTCAACAGCTTCACAGAACTGACTGCAAAACATGCAAGTTGTGTCCTTTGGTTTAATTTATGCTGCTGCTACACACACAGACACACACACACACACACACACACACTCCACGACTTTAGTCTGCCGTAGCTTTTGGAGCTCTCTAAGCGTCTCACCTGTGGGAGCTTCAGCCAATTGTGTAACGTCAGATTTACAGATATTTGTGTACGTGTTGATATAATCGCGATGGTCTTCATCGTTTTGTTCAGACTTTATATGAACGTTAATCTGGCCGCTGGAGCTTTGTGGATTCTCTTCCTCCAGAGGTTTAACCTGCAGAGTTTATATAGAAAGAAGAATACATTAGCAAAGTTATTCATCTGGACTGTTGGTCTGTTTAATGTTTGTGTGTTCTATGTTTCTGAACATGGAGGTCACGTGTTCATGTAATCAAAATGTAATCGTGGTAATAATATAGTTATAAAGAGGAATATGATATGAAGATGTCAACGTTATTACTGTCTGACTGTTATTACTGTCTGACTGTTATTACTGTCTGACTGTTACTGCTGTCTGACTGTTATTACTGTCTGACTGTTATTACTGTCTGACTGTTATTACTGCTGTCTGACTGTTGTTACTGCTGTCTGACTGTTATTGCTGCTGTCTGGCTGTTACTGCTGTCTGACTGTTGTTACTGCTGTCTGACTGTTGTTACTGCTGTCTGACTGTTGTTACTGCTGTCTGACTGTTGTTACTGCTGTCTGGCTGTTATTGCTGCTGTCTGGCTGTTACTGCTGTCTGACTGTTACTGCTGTCTGACTGTTACTGCTGTCTGACTGTTATTGCTGTCTGACTGTTACTGCTGTCTGACTGTTATTACTGTCTGACTGTTATTACTGTCTGACTGTTATTACTGCTGTCTGACTGTTGTTACTGCTGTCTGACTGTTGTTACTGCTGTCTGACTGTTATTACTGCTGTCTGGCTGTTATTGCTGTCTGACTGTTACTGCTGTCTGACTGTTATTACTGTCTGACTGTTATTACTGCTGTCTGACTGTTGTTACTGCTGTCTGACTGTTGTTACTGCTGTCTGACTGTTGTTACTGCTGTATGTTGTTGTTACTACTGTCTGACTGTTGTTACTACTGTCTGACTGTTGTTACTACTGTCTGACTGTTGTGTTACTGTCTGACTGTTGTGTTACTGTCTGACTGTTGTGTTACTGTCTGACTTGTTGTTGCTGTCTGACTTGTTGTTGCTGTCTGTGACTGTTGTTGTCTGTGACTGTTGTTGTTGTTGCTGTCTGTGACTGTTGTTGTCTGTGACTGTTGTTGTTGTTGCTGTCTGTGACTGTTGTTGTCTGTGACTGTTGTTGTCTGTGACTGTTGTTGTTGCTGTCTGTGTCTGTTGTTGTTGCTGTCTGTTGTTGTTGCTGTCTGTGACTGTTGTTGTTGCTGTCTGTGACTGTTGTTGTTGCTGTCTGTGACTGTTGTTGTTGCTGTCTGTGACTGTTGTTGTTGCTCTCTCTGACTGTTGTTGTTGCTGTCTGTGACTGTTGTTGTTGCTGTCTGTGACTGTTGTTGTTGCTGTCTGTGACTGTTGTTGTCTGTGGCTGTTGTTGTCTGTGACTGTTGTTGTCTGTGACTGTTGTTGTTGCTGTCTGTGACTGTTGTTGTTGTTGTCTGTGACTGTTGCTGTCTGTGACTGTTGCTGTCTGTGACTGTTGTTGTTGCTGTCTGTGACTGTTGTTGTTGCTGTCTGTGACTGTTGTTGTTGCTGGCTGTGTCTGTTGTTGTTGCTGGCTGTGACTGTTGTTGTTGCTGGCTGTGACTGTTGTTGTTGCTGGCTGTGACTGTTGTTGTTACTGTCTGACTGTTGTTGTCTGTGACTGTTGCTGTTGTTGTTGCTGTCTGTGACTGTTGTTGTTACTGTCTGACTGTTGTTGTCTGTGACTGTTGTTGTCTGACTGTTGTTGTCTGTGACTGTTGTTGCTGTCTGTGACTGTTGTTGCTGTCTGTGACTGTTGCTGTCTGTGACTGTTGTTGTTGTCTGTGACTGTTGTTGTCTGTGACTGTTGTTGTTGCTGTCTGTGACTGTTGTTGTTGCTGTCTGTGACTGTTGTTGCTGTCTGTGACTGTTGCTGTTGTTGTCTGTGACTGTTGCTGTTGTTGTCTGTGACTGTTGTTGTTGCTGTCTGTGACTGTTGTTGTTACTGTCTGACTGTTGTTGTCTGTGACTGTTGTTGTCTGACTGTTGTTGTCTGACTGTTGTTGTCTGTGACTGATGTTGCTGTCTGTGACTGTTGTTGTCTGTGACTGTTGTTGTTGTCTGTGACTGTTGTTGTTGTCTGTGACTGTTGCTGTCTGTGACTGTTGTTGTTGCTGTCTGTGACTGTTGTTGCTGTCTGTGACTGTTGTTGTTACTGTCTGACTGTTGTCTGTGACTGTTGTTGTTGTTGTCTGTGACTGTTGCTGTTGTTGTCTGTGACTGTTGTTGTTACTGTCTGTGACTGTTGTTGTCTGACTGTTGTTGTCTGACTGTTGTTGTCTGTGACTGTTGTTGCTGTCTGTGACTGTTGCTGTCTGTGACTGTTGTTGTTGTCTGTGACTGTTGTTGTCTGTGACTGTTGTTGTTGTTGTCTGTGACTGTTGCTGTTGTTGTCTGTGACTGTTGTTGCTGTCTGTGACTGTTGCTGTTGTTGTCTGTGACTGTTGTTGTTACTGTCTGTGACTGTTGTTGTCTGACTGTTGTTGTCTGACTGTTGTTGTCTGTGACTGTTGTTGCTGTCTGTGACTGTTGCTGTCTGTGACTGTTGTTGCTGTCTGTGACTGTTGTTGTTACTGTCTGACTGTTGTCTGTGACTGTTGTTGTTGTTGTCTGTGACTGTTGCTGTTGTTGTCTGTGACTGTTGTTGTTACTGTCTGTGACTGTTGTTGTCTGACTGTTGTTGTCTGACTGTTGTTGTCTGTGACTGTTGTTGCTGTCTGTGACTGTTGCTGTCTGTGACTGTTGTTGTTGTCTGTGACTGTTGTTGTCTGTGACTGTTGTTGTTGTTGTCTGTGACTGTTGCTGTTGTTGTCTGTGACTGTTGTTGCTGTCTGTGACTGTTGCTGTTGTTGTCTGTGACTGTTGTTGTTACTGTCTGTGACTGTTGTTGTCTGACTGTTGTTGTCTGACTGTTGTTGTCTGTGACTGTTGTTGCTGTCTGTGACTGTTGCTGTCTGTGACTGTTGTTGTTGTCTGTGACTGTTGTTGTCTGTGACTGTTGTTGTTGTTGTCTGTGACTGTTGCTGTTGTTGTCTGTGACTGTTGTTGTTACTGTCTGTGACTGTTGTTGTCTGACTGTTGTTGTCTGTGACTGTTGTTGCTGTCTGTGACTGTTGCTGTCTGTGACTGTTGTTGTTGTCTGTGACTGTTGTTGTCTGTGACTGTTGTTGTTGCTGTCTGTGACTGTTGTTGTTGCTGTCTGTGACTGTTGTTGCTGTCTGTGACTGTTGTTGCTGTCTGTGACTGTTGTTGCTGTCTGTGACTGTTGTTGTTGTTGTCTGTGACTGTTGCTGTTGTTGTCTGTGACTGTTGCTGTTGCTGTCTGTGACTGTTGCTGTTGCTGTCTGTGACTGTTGTTGTTACTGTCTGACTGTTGTTGTCTGTGACTGTTGTTGTCTGTGACTGTTGTTGTTGTCTGTGACTGTTGTTGTTGCTGTCTGTGACTGTTGTTGCTGTCTGTGACTGTTGTTGTTGTCTGTGACTGTTGTTGTTGCTGTCTGTGACTGTTGTTGTTACTGTCTGACTGTTGTTGTTACTGTCTGTGACTGTTGTTGTTGCTGTCTGTGACTGTTGTTGTTACTGTCTGACTGTTGTTGTTACTGTCGGTGACTGTTGTTGTTGCTGTCGGTGACTGTTGTTGTTGTTGTCTGTGACTGTTGTTGTTGCTGTCTGTGACTGTTGTTGTTGCTGTCTGTGACTGTTGTTGTTACTGTCTGACTGTTGTTGTTACTGTCTGACTGTTGTTGTTGTTGCTGTCTGTGACTGTTGTTGTCTGTGACTGTTGTTGTCTGACTGTTGTTGTCTGACTGTTGTTGTCTGTGACTGATGTTGCTGTCTGTGACTGTTGTTGTCTGTGACTGTTGTTGTTGTCTGTGACTGTTGTTGTTGTCTGTGACTGTTGCTGTCTGTGACTGTTGTTGTTGCTGTCTGTGACTGTTGTTGCTGTCTGTGACTGTTGTTGTTACTGTCTGACTGTTGTCTGTGACTGTTGTTGTTGTTGTCTGTGACTGTTGCTGTTGTTGTCTGTGACTGTTGTTGTTACTGTCTGTGACTGTTGTTGTCTGACTGTTGTTGTCTGACTGTTGTTGTCTGACTGTTGTTGTCTGTGACTGTTGTTGCTGTCTGTGACTGTTGCTGTCTGTGACTGTTGTTGTTGTCTGTGACTGTTGTTGTCTGTGACTGTTGTTGTTGTTGTTGTCTGTGACTGTTGCTGTTGTTGTCTGTGACTGTTGTTGCTGTCTGTGACTGTTGCTGTTGTTGTCTGTGACTGTTGTTGTTACTGTCTGTGACTGTTGTTGTCTGACTGTTGTTGTCTGACTGTTGTTGTCTGTGACTGTTGTTGCTGTCTGTGACTGTTGCTGTCTGTGACTGTTGTTGCTGTCTGTGACTGTTGTTGTTACTGTCTGACTGTTGTCTGTGACTGTTGTTGTTGTTGTCTGTGACTGTTGCTGTTGTTGTCTGTGACTGTTGTTGTTACTGTCTGTGACTGTTGTTGTCTGACTGTTGTTGTCTGACTGTTGTTGTCTGTGACTGTTGTTGCTGTCTGTGACTGTTGCTGTCTGTGACTGTTGTTGTTGTCTGTGACTGTTGTTGTCTGTGACTGTTGTTGTTGTTGTCTGTGACTGTTGCTGTTGTTGTCTGTGACTGTTGTTGCTGTCTGTGACTGTTGCTGTTGTTGTCTGTGACTGTTGTTGTTACTGTCTGTGACTGTTGTTGTCTGACTGTTGTTGTCTGACTGTTGTTGTCTGTGACTGTTGTTGCTGTCTGTGACTGTTGCTGTCTGTGACTGTTGTTGTTGTCTGTGACTGTTGTTGTCTGTGACTGTTGTTGTTGTTGTCTGTGACTGTTGCTGTTGTTGTCTGTGACTGTTGTTGCTGTCTGTGACTGTTGTTGTTACTGTCTGTGACTGTTGTTGTCTGACTGTTGTTGTCTGTGACTGTTGTTGCTGTCTGTGACTGTTGCTGTCTGTGACTGTTGTTGTTGTCTGTGACTGTTGTTGTCTGTGACTGTTGTTGTTGCTGTCTGTGACTGTTGTTGTTGCTGTCTGTGACTGTTGTTGCTGTCTGTGACTGTTGTTGCTGTCTGTGACTGTTGTTGCTGTCTGTGACTGTTGTTGTTGTTGTCTGTGACTGTTGCTGTTGTTGTCTGTGACTGTTGCTGTTGTTGTCTGTGACTGTTGCTGTTGCTGTCTGTGACTGTTGCTGTTGCTGTCTGTGACTGTTGTTGTTACTGTCTGACTGTTGTTGTCTGTGACTGTTGTTGTCTGTGACTGTTGTTGTTGTCTGTGACTGTTGTTGTTGCTGTCTGTGACTGTTGTTGCTGTCTGTGACTGTTGTTGTTGTCTGTGACTGTTGTTGTTGCTGTCTGTGACTGTTGTTACTGTCTGACTGTTGTTGTTACTGTCTGACTGTTGTTGTTGCTGTCTGTGACTGTTGTTGTTACTGTCTGACTGTTGTTGTTGCTGTCGGTGACTGTTGTTGTTGCTGTCGGTGACTGTTGTTGTTGTCTGTGACTGTTGTTGTTGTTGTCTGTGACTGTTGTTGTTGCTGTCTGTGACTGTTGTTGTTGCTGTCTGTGACTGTTGTTGTTACTGTCTGACTGTTGTTGTTACTGTCTGACTGTTGTTGTTGCTGTCTGTGACTGTTGTTGTTGTTGCTGTCTGTGACTGTTGTTGTCTGTGACTGTTGTTGTTACTGTCTGACTGTTGTTGTTGCTGTCGGTGACTGTTGTTGTTGTCTGTGACTGTTGTTGTTGCTGTCTGTGACTGTTGTTGTTGCTGTCTGTGACTGTTGTTGTTGTCTGTGACTGTTGTTGTTGTCTGTGACTGTTGTTGCTGTCTGTGACTGTTGTTGTTGTTGTCTGTGACTGTTGTTGCTGTCTGTGACTGTTGTTGTTGTTGTCTGTGACTGTTGTTGTTACTGTCTGACTGTTGTTGTTGCTGTCGGTGACTGTGACGGAAAGATCAATCTATCGGATCATTGAACAGATTCCGGCTGCACTTCCTGCCGCTCCTTCACAGTAAAAGCTCGTTGGACTGTCTTTACACACGTGGTTCTGTTGTCACAGATCAGGACTTCACTTCCTGTCTTTGATTTGAATGATGGCGTTTAGTTTAAGTAGGGGTTGAACATGAAGGTGTGATTGTGACTTCATCCCATGAGTCGTCGTTCTCGTGGAAAAAGTGGAAAACAAGATTTATTGCCGAGTTTCTGGGTTTCGGCTCGCCTGCTTTCTTTTTGGGTGAAACCCGTCTGACTTCAACACGACGACGTTACCAGAGCTGGGAACCTCTGATAATACTGAATTTAAATAAAGGGTCTTAAGAGAGAGAGAGAAAGGGTGGAGTCTGTGGTTCTGCAGCTCATTCTGGACTTGTGAGTCACCGCCTGAAGGAACCGGTTAGTGTGGCGGTCAGGAGGAGAAGAACACGAGGCCTTCATGTTGTTTTAACACTATCTTACCGTACTTCTGCTGCACTTGGGTTTTAAACTGGTTAAAACTTTACTTCATCAAAGAGAAAAGATTCAAAGATCCGTCGTCCAGTTTGTTTACGTCTTAACTAAACGCCTTCAGGCTGCTCTTCTTCTGCGGCTCCATTAAAAGTCTTCTTTCTCCCCCTCAGTCGTGGGACGTGTTCTTCAGGAACGCCAGCTCCGGCGCTCCTCCAGGAGCAGCGTACCGGTCTCCTCTGGGTCTTTCTGCTGCTGCGCTCTCCTCTCTGGAGGCGCAGCCCAACGTGGAGAAGCTGGTGGAGGACCACCTGGCTGTGCAGTCACTCATCAGGGCCTACCAGGTACACACACACACACACACACATATACACACACACCTACCAGGTACACACACATATACACACATATACACACACCTACCAGGTACACACACACATATACACACACCCCTACCAGGTACACACACACACACATACACACACCCCTACCAGGCACACACACACATATACACACACCCCTACCAGGTACACACACACATATACACACACCCCTACCAGGTACACACACACATATACACACACCCCTACCAGGTACACACATATACACACACCCCTACCAGGTACACACACACATATACACACACCCCTACCAGGTACACACACACATATACACACCCCTACCAGGCACACACACACATATACACACACCCCTACCAGGTACACACACACATATACACACCCCTACCAGGCACACACACACATATACACACACCCCTACCAGGTACACACATATACACACCCCTACCAGGCACACGCACACATATACACACACCCTACCAGGCGCACACACACATATACACACACCCCTACCAGGTACACACATATACACACACCCCTACCAGGTACACACATATACACACCCCTACCAGGTACACACATATACACACACCCCTACCAGGTACACACATATACACACACCCCTACCAGGTACACACACACATATACACACCCCTACCAGGCACACACACACATATACACACACCCCTACCAGGTACACACATATACACACCCCTACCAGGCACACACACACATATACACACACCCCTACCAGGTACACACATATACACACACCCCTACCAGGTACACACACACATATACACACACCTACCAGGTACACACATATACACACCCCTACCAGGCACACACACACATATACACACACCCCTACCAGGCACACACACACATATACACACACCCCTACCAGGTACACACATATACACACACCCCTACCAGGTACACACACACATATACACACACCCCTACCAGGTACACACACACATATACACACCCCTACCAGGCACACACACACATATACACACACCCCTACCAGGTACACACATATACACACACCCCTACCAGGTACACACAAACATATACACACACCCCTACCAGGTACACACACACATATACACACCCCTACCAGGCACACACACACATATACACACCCCTACCAGGTACACACATACACACACACCCCTACCAGGCACACACACACATATACACACACCCCTACCAGGTACACACATATACACACACCCCTACCAGGTACACACACACACACATATACACACCCCTACCAGGTACACACACACACACATATACACACCCCTACCAGGTACACACACACATATACACACACCCCTACCAGGTACACACAAACATATACACACACATACCAGGTACACACACACACACATATACACACCCCTACCAGGTACACACACACATATACACACACCCCTACCAGGTACACACAAACATATACACACCCCTACCAGGTACACACACACACACATATACACACCCCTACCAGGTACACACACACACACATATACACACCCCTACCAGGTACACACACACACACATATACACACCCCTACCAGGTACACACACACATATACACACACACCCCTACCAGGTACACACACACATATACACACACACCCCTACCAGGTACACACACACACACCAGGTACCAAGTGTGTTACTCCAATACGTCAGTTCACCTAAATCAGGGTTTGAAACTACAGTACCCACAATGCTTTGGAGGACGTAGACGGGAAGTATAAATGTATATAATAAAGTTTTATTATGACGTTTGGTTCATTATTGATATTAATATTTAATATGAATAATGAGATTTTATCTTTTAAGAGAAGAACCAGAAAAACTAACTGATATTCCTGTGAAACACAAAGTTTTATTTTGTCAGACTTCCCTTTAATCACCTTTCAAAATAAAATAACGATCAGTTCTTAAGTTATGAGTGCGGCTGCTCTGTCGAGTGTTGAATGAAATGTGATTTATTATTTCTAGGTCCCGCCTACTTCCTGCTTTCATGTTTAATGTGACGTTTAACTTCTTCTTCCTCAGAACTTTAACGTGGAGCCGACTGTTTGCTGTTCTTTCTCAAACCCAGATTGATTTTTAGAATTATATTTATTATTATTGTTTTTAAATCTTCCTTCAGATTTATTTCCGTTGTGACGAGAGTAACGGTTAATAAACGATGTTTAACAGAGTTGTTCAGTGCCGTGGTCTCTGGTGAGCCGGAGGGCTGGGTGGAGGTCTTCACGGTCCTGAACCGGGTCATCAAGGACCGATACGCGTTATTGATCCACTAGATTCATATTCATCAGTTTGGTCGTCGCTCTTTCATTTTATTTCAGTCAGAAGACAAATATATAGATTCATAGAAAACCAGTTATCCCTCCTGACCACTAGAGGGCCACTCCTCTGGTTTTTATTATTCTGGTCATTTAGAGTCAAACAGACCATAAAGCAGGGGACGCTTTAGGGGCGGGGCTACACAGTGATTGACAGGTCTCTATGTCGCTCCTCCTCAGTCACTTCCTGTTCACCGGTTGGATAAAAAACCAAGATGGCGACGGCCAGAACGAGGCTTCAAAACGTCCTCAAACCAATGAGACCAATCGGTCCCGCGTGTGAACGAGCAGTAAACAAACAAGATGTTTGGTCACATGACACCCGGTGGACCTGTGCAGACCTCCAGTCACCTGACAGCAGTCAGGGTTGTGATAACTGTGTGTGTGTGTGTGTGTGTGTGTGTGTGTGTAGGTGATGGGGCATCACAATGCCCGGTTGGATCCTCTGGGAATCAGCTGTGTGAATTTTGATGATGCTCCGGTGAATGCCGGCTTCCAGGACGTCGGTGAGACATCAGAACTGAGAGAACTCTTCTGGCTTGTGGTGTTAATGCTACCCCTCCCCCACCCACCCTCTCTCTCTCTCTCTCTCTCTCTCTCTCTCTCTCTCTGTGTTTCTAACCGTTTGTGGTGATCTTTTACTTTACAAATCCTCCACCTGCTTCTCTGGTTATTTCGTTGCATCTTGCTTCCTCTTCTTCTTCTCCTTCATTTCGGTCCATCCTGTCCTCCTCCTCCTCTTCCTCCTCCTGGCCTGGGTGGGCTCTGTGCTATTCTCACTCCTTGTAGATCCGGGGGCACCACGTGGCCCAGTTGGACCCCCTCGGCATCATGGACGCCGATCTGGACTCGTGTGTCCCCACTGACATAATCACGTCCTCCGACAAGCTGGGTGAGGAGCTCGTCTGTCCCCGGGGTCTCCTCGGGTCTGCTGGTCTCCTCGGGTCTGCTGGTCTCCTCGGGTCTGCTGGTCTCCTCGGGTCCGCTGGTCTCCTCGGGTCCGCTGGTGGACCCGGGTCCCAGATGGAAACCGTGTTGTACATCAGGACGCTCTTCAACCTCCTCGTGTACAAAACGTGTTTCTGGACTTTCCGGAACGTTCTCGTCTGTATGCGGAATGTTCCTGAAACGTTCACGTGCACGCTCCAGGAACACTGGAGCGTGCACGTGAACGTTTCAGGAACACTGGAGCGTGCACGTGCACGTTTCAGGAACACTGGAGCGTGCACGTGCACGCTCCACAGTCCCGGCAGCAGAAGCCCCGTGCAGCTCGTGATACAAGCAGCTGGCTGCGTTCTTCTTCTTGTTGATCAAATCGGTCCCACAATTTGCGGTTTGACAATTCAAGATGGCCGCCATTTTTCTAGATCACACCAAATTGGTTTCGTAAAGTTGATTTTATTTTCATGGAAAAGTGTGTTTTGGTGTTGATTTCGTTATTTCAAGCATGCTGGAGTGGATTTTTCAAATTGTGTAGCATTTACACTTTTTGATGTACAGATTTGTTTTTAAATTCTAATTCCGCGTTTCAAACTTCCATCAGATCCTCTTGAGAGCAAACACCAAACGTCACGCTTCTATCATCATTTGCACGATTTCTCTAAATTATTCATGTTTTGATCTCCACACAAATGTTTCTAAATCTCAGATCTGTACAGAACACCTTGAGTCCTTTCTGAAACTTTCTAGAGCCGCAGCTTTACTGCGGCGTTCCAGCAGAGTCACGTTGTCGTCCTCAGATCTTAATCGGATTCTCTTGGTCAGGAATAGATTGGTCCCTCGTGTGGTGGATTTAATCCTTCACGCCTGTGAAGAACTAGCTGAAGTGGGTCCTTTATGATCCCTTTAGTAGCTTTCAATCACAGCACATGGTCTTGATCAGCAGATGGACTTTTCATCTCCTTCCTGTTTATGTCTCCGGAGAATTTGAGATTGAAAGTTCAGGTTTGAGGTTGAAGAGCAGAGGAGAGTAAAGTTTCTAGGTTAGAAGGGATTTCTGTTTCCAGAGTCAAGACTGTACCAAAAACAATGAGTTTAGAGGGTTGTGCGTCTGAGCTCCGTCTGCTGAGGAAGATCATGTGACGTGGTCGAAAGCTCCAGACAGTAGAGACATTCAGAGTCCTTTGAGAGACGGGTGTGTGTGAGCTGTTAGCTGTTAGCTCTGTGCTAGCTGTGCTAGCATCGGTGCTCCGGCGGTAGAAACCTGCCGCTGCACTCTGACGTGTTTTATCTTCTGCCGGTCGCTGATTGGCTGCTGCTCTGACACGCCGGCTCTCAGCCGCGTCCTGATTGGCTCGCTGCTGCAGCCATTGGGCTAAACGTCGAGGACGAGCTCTTCTCCCGTCTCCTCATCGTCACGAGACGAGAAACCGGACCAACGAGATCGACTCGACTTCCTGGCGCTTCAGACGCGTTGAAGCACGTTCAGACTAAACGTTGACGAGAGAAATGTTGATTTTAGATCAAGAGTCATTATCTCAAACACGACGTCGTCGTTCTTAACTACAGAAATCTGATTGGTTATTTACTTATTTACTGAGTTTATCTGAATCTCTGAACATCGCAGAAGTGCAGCGACTCAACGTTTATTCTCCTGTTCAAACTTTCTGGACAGTTTAAAGACGGAAAGATGTTTTATTTAGTTAGTTTCTCTTATTAGACCGAATAACTCTGCCGCACTAAATCAGTAGTTAACCGCTAATTAGCATTAGCTTTAGCATCACTGGCCCTCGCACTCTTCACTTCCTGTTGCACCGAGATCAATGCGGACGGGGGCGTGTCTTTGAGAGCAGGCGCGCCGGTTCGTGTATTTAAAGATTGAGTCGAGGTCGTCGGTGTTGCGTTCAGGGACCGGCGGCGTCCCGGCTGTGCTTCCTGTCTGGGAACGCGGTCGCGTGGCTTCTGTAGCGCGTTCAGGCCTCCCTCTGCAACCCGTTCTGCACCACACGACAGGAAGCCGGTGGAGACGCCGCTCGGGTGTAGCTGAAGGGCGGTGGTGTTAAAATGGCCGACGGCGTCGGGTCGTAGGTCACTAACGGTGTCCGGGTGTCTCTCCCTCTGCTGCCCCCTGCTGGCGACCCCTCCAGACGTGGCGGTGTTCAAGGAGAGGCTGGGCGTCCTCACGGTAGGAGGTACGAGGAGCGACCGCGCTGGTGTGCCGCCGCGAAGCCAGTAGCTCCTCCTTAGCGGGGTCATGTGACCGCGACCTCCACAGGAAGTCAGACCTCCTGTAGAGGTCGCTGTGCTTCAGAACGGCCAATAAAGGAAAGATGTTTCATTTAGTTCACCGTCTTTGCTTTTAGCAAACGTGTTTCTTCAGTTAATGAATGTTTGAGCCACAACAACGGCGGATATTTATTATATTATCTCTCGGATTGTTTTTATTTTGTGGTGGCGGACGGTGAACCTCAGTGAAACATCACTTTAATGCCTCAACACACAGGAAACATGCAGAGGAAACTCACACATGTACAGTTAAATGTTGGCTTCATTGAAAAGGATGAAGTGACCTCTGACCTCTCTGAATGTCTCCTGTGTGTTCTGGCTGCTGTAGTTAGCTTTGTTAGCTTGTTAGCTTCCAGCTGCTGCTCAGTCCAGTGAACAGTTAGCAGACGTCGCTGCTATATATATATATATATATATATATATATATATATATATATATATATATATATATATATATATATATATATATATATATATATATATATATATATATATATATATATATATATCTCTATCCAGCCTTGTTGTTGTGTTTCAGAGTCCGACTTCCTGTCACACTTTAGTGTCACTGCAGACGGAGCGCTAAACTTTCTTTTTTTTTAAGAGTGTTTTTCCTCACTGCTCTTCCTCTTCTATGACGAGGAGGCGGCGAGGAAAGGAAGTGAGGAAAGTGAATAAGGAGCTGAGCAGTGATCCGTCTGCCTGCTGTCTTTTAGAGAGACGCCGCTTCTTGATTGGCCGGCTTGGCTATTCGTGGTGTGATTTGGTTTGTGACCCCGTGTCGTGCTCTCCTCTGATTGGCTGAATCGGTCTGTCCGGCGCAGCCCTGTGATTGGCCGGTTGGGTGAGGACCATTTAAGGTGATTTGTGTTGTATTTAAGGATGACGGAGGGATTTGAACCCGCGTTAAAGACTCAGAGACGCCTCCTTTCCCTCTCTACCTGTTCTCTCTCCTTCATAACATCCTCCACTAACATCCCATAATCAGTCAGGTACAGAATCACTCGTGTTCATTACGCCGTCACGAAAGCGTCACTGCTTGTTCTGAAGTCCCGCCCATTTCTGGCAGACCGCCACGGGGAAATATATGTACTATGGTCAATGGTGAGAGACTCCTCTGGTTGTATAGAAGTCTATGCTTCATGTGTTAAAGCTGCATTCTCTCTCCTGACCACCAGGGGGTGACTCCTCTGGTTGTATAGAAGTCTATGCTTCATGTGTTAAAGCTGCATTCTCCCTCCTGACCACCAGGTGGTGACTCCTCTGGTTGTATAGAAGTCTATGCTTCATGTGTTAAAGCTGCATTCTCTCTGACCACCAGGGGGCGACTCCTCTGGTTGTATAGAAGTCTATGCTTCATGTAAAGCTGCGTTCTCTCTCCTGACCACCAGGGGGCGACTCCTCTGGTTGTATAGAAGTCTATGCTTCATGTGTTAAAGCTGCATTCTCTCTCCTGACCACCAGGGGGCGACTCCTCTGGTTGTATAGAAGTCTATGCTTCATGTAAAGCTGCGTTCTCTCTCCTGACCACCAGGGGGCGACTCCTCTGGTTGTATAGAAGTCTATGCTTCATGTGTTAAAGCTGCGTTCTCTCTCCTGACCACCAGGGGGTGACTCCTCTGGTTGTATAGAAGTCTATGCTTCATGTGTTAAAGCTGCGTTCTCTCTCCTGACCACCAGGGGGCGACTCCTCTGCTTGTATAGAAGTCTATGCTTCATGTGTTAAAGCTGCATTCTCTCTCCTGACCACCAGGGGGCGACTCCTCTGGTTGTATAGAAGTCTATGCTTCATGTGTTAAAGCTGCGTTCTCTCTCCTGACCACCAGGGGGCGACTCCTCTGGTTGTATAGAAGTCTATGCTTCATGTGTTAAAGCTGCATTCTCTCTCCTGACCACCAGGGGGCGACTCCTCTGGTTGTATAGAAGTCTATGCTTCATGTGTTAAAGCTGCATTCTCTCTCCTGACCACCAGGGGGCGACTCCTCTGGTTGTATAGAAGTCTATGCTTCATGTGTTAAAGCTGCGTTCTCTCTCCTGACCACCAGGGGGCGACTCCTCTGGTTGTATAGAAGTATATGCTTCATGTGTTAAAGCTGCGTTCTCTCTCCTGACCACCAGGGGGCGACTCCTCTGGTTGTATAGAAGTCAATGCTGCATTCTCTCTCCTGACCACCAGGGGGCGACTCCTCTGGTTGTATAGAAGTCTTAAATAATTAAAAGTCTCGATCCCGTTCCTCCTAACCAGATCACTAAATGTTACTTTTTAAAACCTATCTTTTAAATCTCCATTTTAAACGTGTGAACGTCTCTCAGCCCCACGTTGGGCGCCAGAAGGGGGCGGGGCCAGAAGGGGGCGGGGCTTCAGCGCTCTCTCGTGTTAAACAACCCGGAGACTCGTGGGCGCTTCTCCCTCAGTCTGTTCTTCCAGGAGACGTGACGGGTTCATCCACTTTATAACTATTCATCTTTTCTTTTGGTTTCTTTTCTCACCAACGTGACTTATTGTTGTTGATCCTGAGATCTGTCATGGTTTGATGTGTGAACTTAATTATTGACCTTATTGATCCTCACCCCGTCCACACATCTGTTCCTGCTGCTGTCACTTCACTCTTCTTCTGCTCCTGTCTGCATGTTTACCATCTCTGTTGATGCTTATTCTCCATATTGTGTTTTTCATTCATTCACATTCATTCATTCATATTTGCATGTTTCCATGTGTCCACCTCCTCTCTGTACATCTCCTTGTCTCCTCCCTTCGTCCTGCAACCTTTTTTTCACCTCCTTCCCTCTTTGTCCCCCCCTGCCCTCCCCTCCCATCCCCTGTTGCATCCTGGGACATGTAGGCTTCTACGGCCTGGATGAGTCGGACCTGGACAAGGTGTTCCGGCTGCCCACCACCACCTTCATCGGAGGCTCGGAGACCGCGCTGCCGCTGAAGGAGATCATCCGCCGGCTGGAGGTGAGCCGAGTGTCACTGGAGGTCTGGTGGAGATGTTACCTGTGCAGGTGATGCGGCTGCTACAGGTGACGCTGCTCTCCTTGTGTCGGTCAGATGGCGTACTGTCAGCACATCGGCGTGGAGTTCATGTTCATCAACGACTTGGATCAGTGCCAGTGGATCAGAGAGAAGTTTGAGACTCCAGGAATCATGCAGTTCACTCTGGAGGAGAAGAGGACGCTGCTGGCCCGCATGGTCCGCTCCACCAGGTAAACACCCCTCCACCTCCCACATGGTCCGCTCCACCAGGTAAACACCCCTCCACCTCCCACATGGTCCGCTCCACCAGGTAAACACCCCTCCACCTCCCACATGGTCCGCTCCACCAGGTAAACACCCCTCCACCTCCCACATGGTCCGCTCCACCAGGTAAACACCCCTCCACCTCCCACATGGTCCGCTCCACCAGGTAAACACCCCTCCACCTCCCACATGGTCCGCTCCACCAGGTAAACACCCCTCCACCTCCCACATGGTCCGCTCCACCAGGTAAACACCCCTCCACCTCCCACATGGTCCGCTCCACCAGGTAAACACCCCTCCACCTCCCACATGGTCCGCTCCCCCAGGTAAACACCCCTCCACCTCCCACATGGTCCGCTCCACCAGGTAAACACCCCTCCACCTCCCACATGGTCCGCTCCACCAGGTAAACACCCCTCCACCTCCCACATGGTCCGCTCCACCAGGTAAACACCCCTCCACCTCCCACATGGTCCGCTCCACCAGGTAAACACCCCTCCACCTCCCACATGGTCCGCTCCACCAGGTAAACACCCCTCCACCTCCCACATGGTCCGCTCCACCAGGTAAACACCCCTCCACCTCCCACATGGTCCGCTCCACCAGGTAAACACCCCTCCACCTCCCACATGGTCCGCTCCCCCAGGTAAACACCCCTCCACCTCCCACATGGTCCGCTCCACCAGGTAAACACCCCTCCACCTCCCGCATGGTCCGCTCCACCAGGTAAACACCCCTCCACCTCCCGCATGGTCCGCTCCACCAGGTAAACACCCCTCCACCTCCCGCATGGTCCGCTCCACCAGGTAAACACCCCTCCACCTCCCGCATGGTCCGCTCCACCAGGTAAACACCCCTCCACCTCCCGCATGGTCCGCTCCACCAGGTAAACACCCCTCCCACATGGTCCGCTCCCCCAGGTAAACACCCCTCCCGCATGGTCCGCTCCACCAGGTAAACACCCCTCCACCTCCCACATGGTCCGCTCCACCAGGTAAACACCCCTCCACCTCCCACATGGTCCGCTCCACCAGGTAAACACCCCTCCACCTCCCGCATGGTCCGCTCCACCAGGTAAACACCCCTCCACCTCCCACATGGTCCGCTCCACCAGGTAAACACCCCTCCACCTCCCACATGGTCCGCTCCACCAGGTAAACACCCCTCCACCTCCCACATGGTCCGCTCCCCCAGGTAAACACCCCTCCACCTCCCACATGGTCCGCTCCACCAGGTAAACACCCCTCCACCTCCCGCATGGTCCGCTCCACCAGGTAAACACCCCTCCACCTCCCGCATGGTCCGCTCCACCAGGTAAACACCCCTCCCACATGGTCCGCTCCCCCAGGTAAACACCCCTCCCGCATGGTCCGCTCCACCAGGTAAACACCCCTCCACCTCCCACATGGTCCGCTCCACCAGGTAAACACCCCTCCACCTCCCACATGGTCCGCTCCACCAGGTAAACACCCCTCCACCTCCCGCATGGTCCGCTCCACCAGGTAAACACCCCTCCACCTCCCGCATGGTCCGCTCCACCAGGTAAACACCCCTCCACCTCCCGCATGGTCCGCTCCACCAGGTAAACACCCCTCCACCTCCCGCATGGTCCGCTCCACCAGGTAAACACCCCTCCACCTCCCGCATGGTCCGCTCCACCAGGTAAACACCCCTCCACCTCCCACATGGTCCGCTCCCCCAGGTAAACACCCCTCCACCTCCCGCATGGTCCGCTCCACCAGGTAAACACCCCTCCACCTCCCACATGGTCCGCTCCACCAGGTAAACACCCCTCCACCTCCCACATGGTCCGCTCCACCAGGTAAACACCCCTCCACCTCCCACATGGTCCGCTCCACCAGGTAAACACCCCTCCACCTCCCACATGGTCCGCTCCACCAGGTAAACACCCCTCCACCTCCCACATGGTCCGCTCCCCCAGGTAAACACCCCTCCACCTCCCACATGGTCCGCTCCACCAGGTAAACACCCCTCCACCTCCCACATGGTCCGCTCCACCAGGTAAACACCCCTCCACCTCCCACATGGTCCGCTCCCCCAGGTAAACACCCCTCCACCTCCCACATGGTCCGCTCCACCAGGTAAACACCCCTCCACCTCCCACATGGTCCGCTCCACCAGGTAAACACCCCTCCACCTCCCACATGGTCCGCTCCACCAGGTAAACACCCCTCCACCTCCCACATGGTCCGCTCCACCAGGTAAACACCCCTCCACCTCCCACATGGTCCGCTCCCCCAGGTAAACACCCCTCCACCTCCCACATGGTCCGCTCCCCCAGGTAAACACCCCTCCACCTCCCACATGGTCCGCTCCACCAGGTAAACACCCCTCCCACATGGTCCGCTCCCCCAGGTAAACACCCCTCCACCTCCCACATGGTCCGCTCCACCAGGTAAACACCCCTCCACCTCCCACATGGTCCGCTCCCCCAGGTAAACACCCCTCCACCTCCCACATGGTCCGCTCCACCAGGTAAACACCCCTCCACCTCCCACATGGTCCGCTCCACCAGGTAAACACCCCTCCACCTCCCACATGGTCCGCTCCCCCAGGTAAACACCCCTCCACCTCCCACATGGTCCGCTCCACCAGGTAAACACCCCTCCACCTCCCACATGGTCCGCTCCACCAGGTAAACACCCCTCCCACATGGTCCGCTCCCCCAGGTAAACACCCCTCCCACATGGTCCGCTCCCCCAGGTAAACACCCCTCCACCTCCCACATGGTCCGCTCCACCAGGTAAACACACCTCCCACATGGTCCGCTCCACCAGGTAAACACCCCTCCACCTCCCGCATGGTCCGCTCCACCAGGTAAACACCCCTCCACCTCCCGCATGGTCCGCTCCACCAGGTAAACACCCCTCCACCTCCCGCATGGTCCGCTCCACCAGGTAAACACCCCTCCACCTCCCGCATGGTCCGCTCCACCAGGTAAACACCCCTCCACCTCCCGCATGGTCCGCTCCACCAGGTAAACACCCCTCCACCTCCCACATGGTCCGCTCCACCAGGTAAACACCCCTCCACCTCCCGCATGGTCCGCTCCACCAGGTAAACACCCCTCCACCTCCCACATGGTCCGCTCCCCCAGGTAAACACCCCTCCACCTCCCACATGGTCCGCTCCACCAGGTAAACACACCTCCCACATGGTCCGCTCCACCAGGTAAACACCCCTCCACCTCCCGCATGGTCCGCTCCACCAGGTAAACACCCCTCCACCTCCCACATGGTCCGCTCCCCCAGGTAAACACCCCTCCCACATGGTCCGCTCCCCCAGGTAAACACCCCTCCCACATGGTCCGCTCCAGCAGGTAAACACCCCTCCCACATGGCCCGCTCCCCCAGGTAAACACCCCTCCCACATGGTCCGCTCCCCCAGGTAAACACCCCTCCCACATGGTCCGCTCCAGCAGGTAAACACCCAGGTAACTGTGTGTGTGCAGGTTCGAGGAGTTCCTGCAGAAGAAGTGGTCTGCAGAGAAGCGCTTCGGTCTGGAGGGCTGTGAGTCTCTGATCCCGGCTCTGAAAACCATCATCGACAAATCCTCTGAGAACGGAGTGGAGAACGTCATCATGGGCATGCCTCACAGGTAGCACACACACCTGTGTGACCATGTATACTATAGACATACACACACACACACTTCCTGACCTCCTCCTTCTTTCAGAGGTCGTCTGAATGTTTTGGCCAACGTGATCCGTAAAGAGCTGGAACAGATCTTCTGTCAGTTTGACTCCAAGCTGGAAGCAGCGGATGAGGTAACGTACCTGTAGTGGTGCTGTTGTTACCCTGTTGTTACCCTGTTGTTACCCTGTTACTGCGTATGGCCGTGGTCTTCAGGGCCTCTGGTGTGGTTCCTCCTCAGGGCTCTGGAGACGTGAAGTACCATCTGGGGATGTACCATCGGCGCATCAACCGCGTGACGGACCGGAACATCACGCTGTCGCTGATGGCCAACCCGTCCCACCTGGAGGCCGTGGACCCCGTGGTGCAGGGCAAGACCAAGGCCGAGCAGTTCTACTGCGGAGACAACGAGGGCAAGCGGGTGAGCCGCTCCTCCTCTGCCTCCTCCCCTTGCGCCTCCTCTGGCTCCTCCCCTTGCTCCGCCTCCTCCCTTTGCTCCTCCCCTTGCTCCTCCTCCTCCCCTTACTCCTCCTCCTCCCCTTGCTCCGCCTCCTCCCCTTGCTACGCCTCCTCCTCCTCTGGCTCCTCCCCCTGCTCCTCCTCCTCTGGCTCCTCCCCCTGCTCCTCCTCCTCTGGCTCCTCCCCCTGCTCCTCCTCCTCTGGCGCCTCCTCTTTACCTGTGTGTGTCTCCAGGTGATGTCCGTCCTGATCCATGGAGACGCAGCGTTCGCGGGTCAGGGCATCGTCTACGAGACGTTCCACCTGTCTGACCTGCAGTCCTACACCACGCACGGCACCGTGCACGTGGTCGCCAACAACCAGGTAACACACACTCGTATACACACACACACATACACTCATATACACATATACACACTCGTATACACACACACACACACTCACACACATATGCACATACACTCTCATATACTCACACACACATACATATACACACACACACACACCCCACAGCCGTGGGCGATGGACAGGGTGCTAACAGGGTGACTCCCCTCAGATCGGCTTCACCACAGACCCCCGCATGGCGCGCTCCTCGCCGTACCCCACCGACGTGGCGCGCGTGGTGAACGCTCCCATCTTCCACGTCAACGCAGACGACCCCGAGGCCGTGATCTACGTCTGCAAGGTGGCGGCGGAGTGGAGGGCCACGTTCCACAAGGACGTGGTGGTGGACCTGGTGAGAGAGAGTGTGTGTGTGTGTGTGTGTGTGTGTGTGTGTGAGGGCCACGTTCCACAAGGACGTGGTGGTGGACCTGGTGAGAGAGAGAGAGAGAGTGTGTGTGTGTGTGTGTGTGAGGGCCACGTTCCACAAGGACGTGGTGGTGGACCTGGTGAGAGAGAGAGAGAGTGTGTGTGTGTGTGTGAGGGCCACGTTCCACAAGGACGTGGTGGTGGACCTGGTGAGTGAGAGTGTGTGTGTGTGTGTGTGTGTGTGTGTGTGTGTGTGTGTGAGGGCCACGTTCCACAAGGACGTGGTGTCTGCCGCCGAGCGCCACGCAGCACAGGGAGGGAGGCTGACCGTGTGTGTGTGTGTGTGTGTGTGTGTGTCTGCAGGTGTGTTACCGGCGGATGGGCCACAACGAGATGGACGAGCCGATGTTCACTCAGCCGCTGATGTACAAACAGATCAAGAAGCAGAAGCCGGTTCTGCAGAAATATGCAGAGAAGCTGATCGCAGAGGGAGCCGTGAGCCGGCAGGAGTACGAGGCGAGTACTGAGAGTACTGCGAGTACTACGAGTACTAGTAGTAGTCTACTAGCAGTACTACTAGGACTACTACTACTGCAATACATCATAAACTGTCATATTTTGTGTGGGGATATTGTGTCAATACACAACTTTTTGTCAAACATGCAGTTATATAAAGTATATAAGTTATATAAAGTATATCATTTGTATAAATTAAACGAGTTATGTAAGTTATATAAATGATATAATTATATATATTTAAATGTCCAGGAAGTCCTGCACATTTAGAGAGTTCACTCTCTGATCTGAGATCAGCGGGAAGAGACCTCGTCAGCTGTTTGATGTGAAGGTTCCATTCAGCTTCTGGGGTGCGTTCCAACCCTCTGCTCTCTTTCTTCAGGAGGAAATTGCCAAATACGATAAGATCTGCGAGGAGGCGTACAACCGCTCCAAAGACGAGAAGATCCTCCACATCAAGCACTGGCTGGACTCCCCCTGGCCCGGTGAGACCCCTGCACACAGACAGATAGAGATAAGCCACGCCCCCTTTCTGGTGCAAACGAAGCCACGTGGGGAGGGGAGGGGGAGCTGCGCTCATGTGATTGGCTGAAAATGAGGGCGACATCTGATTGGCTACAGAAAGGTCCCAGTTGAAAAAAAACACATGTGGAGCGATCCACAAATGAATAGAATAAAATCCATGCACAAATACATTATTTTATATATATGTGTGTGTGTGTGTGTATGTATGTATGTATGTATGTATGTATGTATATATATATATATATATATATATTTTTTTTTGTGTGAATCTTTCTGAATCTTTCATTTGCAATTATTGAGACTGACCCCATAGACCACTTACCTGGTCTCGGGTCCTGGTCCTCTGGACCCTGGTCCTCTAGGTCTCTTGACCCTGGTCCTCTAGGTCTCAGCTCCTGGACCCTGGTCTTGGTCCTGGACCCTGGTCTTGGTCCTGGACCCTGGTCCTCTAGGTCTCGGGTCCTGGACCCTGGTCTTGGTCCTGGTCCTCTAGGTCTCTTGACCCTGGTCCTCTAGGTCTCGGGTCCTGGACCCTGGTCTTGGTCCTGGTCCTCTAGGTCTCAGCTCCTGGACCCTGGTCTTGGTCTTGGTCCTGGTCCTCTGTCACTCAGTTAGTCGTCCTCTGCAGGTTTCTTCACGCTGGACGGACAGCCGAAGTCCATGAGCTGCCCCTCCACCGGTCTGACCGAGGAAAACCTGAACCACATCGGAGGCGTGGCCTCGTCCGTCCCCGTGGAGGACTTCACCATCCACGGAGGTGAGACCCCTTGAGACCCCTTGAGACCCCTTGAGACCCTTGGCTCTGCGTGGTGCGTTCAGGCTCTCGGTGACGGACCTTGTGGTTTCAGGTCTGAGCCGGGTCCTGAAGAGCCGCGGGGAGATGGTGCGTCAGCGCACCGTGGACTGGGCCCTGGGGGAGTACATGGCCTTCGGGTCTCTGCTGCAGGAGGGGATCCACATCAGACTGTCGGGGCAGGACGTGGAGCGGGGCACCTTCAGGTAGACCTGCGCCCGAACCTCCCGAGACCCGGTGCGGGTGCAGAAGTAGAAAGTCCAACCGGCTCCGTTTGTCCCCTTGCAGCCACCGTCACCACGTCCTCCACGACCAGAACGTGGACAAGAGGACCTGCATCCCCATGAACCACATCGCCCCGGACCAGGCGCCCTACACCGTGTGCAACAGCTCGCTGTCCGAGTACGGGGTGCTGGGTGAGTCTGGGATTTATTTATGGAGTTATTTTTACTTTAAAAAATATATATATCTATATCTTCTTTTTTTTTATTACTATTATTTATTTATATATCTTTTTTTTATTTATATTTCATTCATATTTATAAAACATATAAATATATATATATGAATAAATGAATTGTTTATGTATATATATTTATATTAATTTATTTATATTTTTTTATATATATTTTGTTTTGTAGATATATTTATAATTTTTTATATTTTTAATAGGTATAAAAAATTATATGTATTATTATATAATAAATATATATTTATAATATAATAATACATATACGTATATTTATTTATTTGTATTTATATATTTATATTTCTGTATATATATTTTTATTATATATATATATATATATATTTCTTTTTATTTTTATTTTTTATAAATATATTTTTATTTTTTATAAATATATATTTTATTTTTATTTTTTATAAATATATATTTTATTTTTCATTTATGTCTATGTATTGTGTAGACTTATGTGTATATGTTTTATTTATTTATATATATATATATATGAAATATTTGAATACACTTTGTGATGCGTGTCCTGCCGCAGGCTTCGAGCTGGGCTTCGCGATGGCCAGTCCCAACGCCCTCATCCTGTGGGAGGCTCAGTTCGGAGACTTCCACAACACGGCCCAGTGCATCATCGACCAGTTCATCTGCCCCGGGCAGGCCAAGTGGGTCCGGCAGAACGGCATCGTGCTGCTGCTGCCGCACGGCATGGAGGGCATGGTGAGACACACACACACACGCACACACACACACACACACACACCCCTCGTGATGAAGTGTTGTCGTCAGTCTGGTGACCGTGGCCTCGTGTGTTTGTGTCTCAGGGTCCAGAACATTCTTCAGCCCGTCCAGAGAGATTCCTCCAGATGTGCAACGACGACCCCGACGTCATGCCGGTAAGACAGGAAGTGGCCTTCATTCTTTCATGAGCAGCAGGAAACAGACACCCTTTCAAAGTTAAAGTCCTCCTCTCCTCCTGCTGGTTTACGTTGGGACTTTGAAATCATAAAACATTCAGAACTTTCATAGTGTGTCAAGCCAGCAGCCAGGCGGGTAAGAGACTACTTTTATTTTGAAGGGGCCTGAATGTGAAGCTACTTCCTGTGTCATTCATAATAAAAGCGGTTTCATTTCTGGTTAAAAGCTGAATTAAAATCACAGCGTACGCCGGGACCGGAGAAAAAGGTTTAGATAAAGATGGAACATGTAGTTTTTAACTTATAAACTACAAATGAATGAGCTGCAGAGATAATTATTGATTACCCATATATATTATATATTTGTATATGTAAAATATATATTTATATAAACTGTGTATATATAGAAGGAAGACTTGTGGTTCAGAAACTCTAGAAACAGGAAGTCAGGCAGTAGTGAACAGGAAGTCAGGCAGTAGTAAACAGGAAGTCAGGCCAGTAGTAAACAGGAAGTCAGGCAGTAGTGAACAGGAAGTCAGGCCAGTAGTGAACAGGAAGTCAGGCAGTAGTGAACAGGAAGTCAGGCAGTAGTGAACAGGAAGTCAGGCAGTAGTGAACAGGAAGTCAGGCCAGTAGTAAACAGGAAGTCAGGCCAGTAGTAAACAGGAAGTCAGGCCAGTAGTGAACAGGAAGTCAGGCCAGTAGTGAACAGGAAGTCAGGCCAGTAGTGAACAGGAAGTCAGGCCAGTAGTGAACAGGAAGTCAGGCCAGTAGTGAACAGGAAGTCAGGCCAGTAGTGAACAGGAAGTCAGGCCAGTAGTGAACAGGAAGTCAGGCCAGTAGTAAACAGGAAGTCAGGCCAGTAGTAAACAGGAAGTCAGGCCAGTAGTAAACAGGAAGTCAGGCCAGTAGTAAACAGGAAGTCAGGCAGTAGTGAACAGGAAGTCAGGCAGTAGTGAACAGGAAGTCAGGCAGTAGTGAACAGGAAGTCAGGCCAGTAGTGAACAGGAAGTCAGGCCAGTAGTGAACAGGAAGTCAGGCCAGTAGTGAACAGGAAGTCAGGCCAGTAGTGAACAGGAAGTCAGGCCAGTAGTGAACAGGAAGTCAGGCCAGTAGTAAACAGGAAGTCAGGCCAGTAGTAAACAGGAAGTCAGGCCAGTAGTAAACAGGAAGTCAGGCCAGTAGTGAACAGGAAGTCAGGCCAGTAGTGAACAGGAAGTCAGGCCAGTAGTGAACAGGAAGTCAGGCCAGTAGTGAACAGGAAGTCAGGCCAGTAGTGAACAGGAAGTCAGGCCAGTAGTGAACAGGAAGTCAGGCCAGTAGTGAACAGGAAGTCAGGCCAGTAGTGAACAGGAAGTCAGGCCAGTAGTGAACAGGAAGTCAGGCCAGTAGTGAACAGGAAGTCAGGCCAGTAGTGAACAGGAAGTCAGGCCAGTAGTGAACAGGAAGTCAGGCCAGTAGTGAACAGGAAGTCAGGCAGTAGTGAACAGGAAGTCAGGCCAGTAGTGAACAGGAAGTCAGGCCAGTAGTGAACAGGAAGTCAGGCCAGTAGTGAACAGGAAGTCAGGCCAGTAGTGAACAGGAAGTCAGGCCAGTAGTAAACAGGAAGTCAGGCCAGTAGTAAACAGGAAGTCAGGCCAGTAGTAAACAGGAAGTCAGGCAGTAGTGAACAGGAAGTCAGGCAGTAGTGAACAGGAAGTCAGGCAGTAGTGAACAGGAAGTCAGGCCAGTAGTAAACAGGAAGTCAGGCCAGTAGTAAACAGGAAGTCAGGCAGTAGTGAACAGGAAGTCAGGCAGTAGTGAACAGGAAGTCAGGCAGTAGTGAACAGGAAGTCAGGCCAGTAGTAAACAGGAAGTCAGGCCAGTAGTGAACAGGAAGTCAGGCCAGTAGTGAACAGGAAGTCAGGCCAGTAGTGAACAGGAAGTCAGGCCAGTAGTAAACAGGAAGTCAGGCCAGTAGTAAACAGGAAGTCAGGCCAGTAGTAAACAGGAAGTCAGGCCAGTAGTAAACAGGAAGTCAGGCCAGTAGTAAACAGGAAGTCAGGCCAGTAGTAAACAGGAAGTCAGGCCAGTAGTAAACAGGAAGTCAGGCCAGTAGTAAACAGGAAGTCAGGCCAGTAGTAAACAGGAAGTCAGGCAGTAGTGAACAGGAAGTGAACTGGACTCCTCCCCCTCTCCTCAGAGCCTCACAGAGGACTTCGCAGTGCGTCAGCTCTACGACTGCAACTGGATTGTCGTCAACTGCTCGTCTCCGGGGAACTACTTCCACGTCCTGAGGAGGCAGATCCTGCTGCCATACAGGAAGCCTGTGAGACACACACACACACACACACACACACACACACACACACACACAGAGAGACACTGACATCAGCTCACATGTTGAAAATGTGTTGATGTTTGGTTTGTCGATATCACATTGTTTGTTTTCTGGCTGAACTTGTGTTGTTTAATGGCTTTTATTTTGAAAGTCTTAACCCCCTGATGATGAACTTCCTGTTTGTCCCTCCAGCTGATCGTCTTCACTCCCAAATCTCTGCTGCGCCACCCAGAGGCTAGATCCAGCTTCGACGAGATGCTGCCTGGTACTGCTGCTCGTCGTAGTAGTAGTAGTAGTACTAGTAGTATTACTGTTACTAGTATTCATTTCACTAGTACTATTGTTATCATTGAAATGGTCTGGCCGGTGCTCAGTCTCCTCCTCCTCTTCTCTCCTCCTCCTCCTCAGGAACTCACTTCCAGAGGCTGATCCCAGAAGCAGGTTTGGCGTCTGAGCGTCCTGAGGAGGTGAAGCGTCTGATCTTCTGCACGGGGAAAGTTTACTACGAGCTGACGAAGGAGAGGAAGAGCCGAGGCATGGAGGCCACGGTGGCCATCGCCCGCATCGAGCAGGTAGTGTGTGTGTGTGGATGGATGGATGGAACATAACATGTGACTCTGGCTCCGCCCCCGTAATGACATGTGACTCTGGCTCCGCCCCTGTAATGGCTTGTGACTCTGGCTCCGCCCCTGTAATGACATGTGACTCTGGCTCCGCCCCCATAATGACATGTGACTCTGGCTCCGCCCCCATAATGACATGTGACTCTGGCTCCGCCCCATAATGACATGTGACTCTGGCTCCGCCCCCATAATGACATGTGACTCTGGCTCCGCCCCCATAATGACATGTGACTCTGGCTCCGCCCCCATAATGACTTGTGACTCTGGCTCCGCCCCCATAATGACATGTGACTCTGGCTCCGCCCCCATAATGACATGTGACTCTGGCTCCGCCCCCATAATGACATGTGACTCTGGCTCCGCCCCCATAATGACATGTGACTCTGGCTCCGCCCCCATAATGACTTGTGACTCTGGCTCCGCCCCCATAATGACTTGTGACTCTGGCTCCGCCCCCATAATGACTTGTGACTCTGGCTCCGCCCCCATAATGACTTGTGACTCTGGCTCCGCCCCCGTAATGACATGTGACTCTGGCTCCGCCCCCGTAATGACATGTGACTCTGGCTCCGCCCCATAATGACTTGTGACTCTGGCTCCGCCCCCGTAATGACATGTGACTCTGGCTCCGCCCCCGTAATGGCATGTGACTCTGGCTCCGCCCCCGTAATGGCTTGTGACTCTGGCTCCGCCCCCGTAATGGCTTGTGACTCTGGCTCCGCCCCCGTAATGGCATGTGACTCTGGCTCCGCCCCCGTAATGACATGTGACTCTGGCTCCGCCCCCGTAATGACATGTGACTCTGGCTCCGCCCCCGTAATGACATGTGACTCTGGCTCCGCCCCCATAATGACATGTGACTCTGGCTCCGCCCCCGTAATGACATGTGACTCTGGCTCCGCCCCCATAATGACATGTGACTCTGGCTCCGCCCCCATAATGACATGTGACTCTGGCTCCGCCCCCATAATGACATGTGACTCTGGCTCCGCCCCATAATGACATGTGACTCTGGCTCCGCCCCATAATGACATGTGACTCTGGCTCCGCCCCCATAATGACATGTGACTCTGGCTCCGCCCCATAATGACATGTGACTCTGGCTCCGCCCCCAGCTGTCCCCGTTCCCCTTCGACCAGGTGAAGGCCGAGTCGGAGCGGTTCTCCGGCGCCGACCTGGTCTGGTGTCAGGAGGAGCACAAGAACCAGGGTTACTATGACTACGTGAAGCCTCGCATCAGGACCACCATCCAGAGGGCCAAGCCCGTCTGGTAACTACTCTTCCTCCTCCTCCTCCTCCTCTTCCTTCTCTCTCCTCCTCCTCCTCCTCTTCCTTCTCTCTCCTCCTCCTCCTCCTCTTCCTTCTCTCTCCTCCTCCTCCTCCTCCTCCTCTTCCTCCTCTTCCTTCTCTCTCCTCTTCCTCCTCCTCCTCCTCTTCCTCCTCCTCCTCCTCTTCCTCTTCCTTCTCTCTCCTCCTCTTCCTCTTCCTTCTCTCTCCTCCTCTTCCTCTTCCTTCTCTCTCCTCCTCTTCCTCTTCCTTCTCTCTCCTCCTCCTCATCCTCCTCTTCCTCTTCCTTCTCTCTCTCCTCCTCTTCCTCTTCCTTCTCTCTCCTCCTCTTTCTCTTCCTTCTCTCTCCTCATCCTCCTCTTCCTCTTCCTTCTCTCTCCTCCTCTTTCTCTTCCTTCTCTCTCCTCATCCTCCTCTTCCTCTTCCTTCTCTCTCCTCCTCCTCCTCCTCTTCCTCTTCCTTCTCTCTCTCCTCCTCTTCCTCTTCCTTCTCTCTCTCCTCCTCTTCCTCTTCCTTCTCTCTCCTCATCCTCCTCTTCCTCTTCCTTCTCTCTCTCCTCCTCTTCCTCTTCCTTCTCTCTCCTCATCCTCCTCTTCCTCTTCCTTCTCTCTCCTCATCCTCCTCTTCCTCTTCCTTCTCTCTCTCCTCATCCTCCTCTTCCTCTTCCTTCTCTCTCTCCTCCTCTTCCTCTTCCTTCTCTCTCCTCATCCTCCTCTTCCTCTTCCTTCTCTCTCCTCCTCTTCCTCTTCCTTCTCTCTCCTCATCCTCCTCTTCCTCTTCCTTCTCTCTCCTCATCCTCCTCTTCCTCTTCCTTCTCTCTCCTCCTCCTCCTCCTCCTCTTCCTCTTCCTTCTCTCTCTCCTCCTCTTCCTCTTCCTTCTCTCTCCTCATCCTCCTCTTCCTCTTCCTTCTCTCTCCTCCTCTTCCTCTTCCTTCTCTCTCCTCATCCTCCTCTTCCTCTTCCTTCTCTCTCCTCCTCCTCCTCTTCCTCTTCCTTCTCTCTCCTCCTCTTCCTCTTCCTTCTCTCTCCTCCTCTTCCTCCTCCTCCTCCTCCTCCTCCTCCTCCCCTGAGTGAGCTCCTCCTCTTCCTCCTCTTCCTTCTCTCTCCTCCTCCTCCTCCTCCTCTTCCTTCTCTCTCCTCCTCTTCCTCTTCCTTCTCTCTCCTCCTCCTCCTCTTCCTTCTCTCTCCTCCTCCTCCTCTTCCTTCTCTCTCCTCCTCTTCCTCTTCCTTCTCTCTCCTCCTCTCTCCTCCTCCTCCTCCCCTGAGTGAGCTCCTCCTCCTCCTCCTCCTCTTCCTCCTCTTCCTCCTCCTCCTCTCTCCTCCTCCTCCTCCCCCTGAGTGACCTCCTCCTCCTCCTCCTCCTCCTCCCCTGAGTGAGCTCCTCCTCTTCCTCCTCTTCCTCCTCAGGTATGCAGGTAGAGGTCCAGCTGCTGCTCCGGCTACGGGCAACAAGGCGGCTCACCTGATGGAGCTGCAGCGTTTCCTAGACAACGCCTTCGGCCTGGACGCGTTCAAGGACCAGCAGTGACCTCTGGACACGCCCCCTCCTGGACACGCCCCCTTCTGACCTCCGGACACGCCCCCTCCTGGACACGCCCCCTTCTGACCCCTTCCAGATACGCCCCTTCTGTCATCTGGACACGCCCCCTTCTGACCGCATCCACACAGGAGTACTGCAAGAGTACTGCATACTACATAGTACACACTGTTTATCCCAGCTACATGAGTACTACTACTAGCAGTACTACTGCTAGTAGTAGTACTAGTACTGTTATTTCATCATAAAACATTAGAGATACAATTATCTACATGTTTCTATTATCAATAAATCTACCTCCTGTTTTCACCTTAATTGATTATTGATTATTGAAATAAAACCAAATATTCAGTACTATGTGTAGTACTACTTACAGCACATACACAGTGTGTACTTTATGTGTAGTACTACTTACAGTACAGCACATACACAGTGTGTACTTTGTGTGTAGTACTACTTACAGTACAGCACATACAGTGTGTACTTTGTGTGTAGTACTACTTACAGTACAGTATACAGGATTCATTCAGAGTGAAGTAGTACTCTGGTACTTTTTAAACTCGTTGACAGGAAGTAGAACGTTTAAAATGAGCAACGTGTTGCCAGGTTGCTCCACAGGTTGCTGAGTTTAAAGGTCAAACACACACCTTCCTCCGTCCACACACACACACACACACACACACACACACACACACACACACACACACACACACTCCAGCTGTGCTGTGAACCAGCAGGTCAGCAGGTATTACATCATCTTCATCACTCCTCCTCTTCTTCACCTGAAACTTTCCAGGAAACATTTTAACTTTTTAGTTTTGATATAAAGGCCCGTTAGCATCGTTAGCTTCCTTTAGCGCTCCCATTGTAAACGAATGGGCGGCCCGCTAGCAGGAGCCAGTGAGCGCGGCAGCAGGTGGAGGTTGTTGTTGTTGTTGTTGTTGTCGTTCAGCAGGTGTGTCGGCTCGTTACAGGAAAGGTCTGGGATTAATTAGTCACCACGGCAACGCTTAACTCGCACATTGAGATTTATTTTTTTTCTTTACGTTTTGGGGATTTTAAATGACGGCTCAACCAAATGTATCGCTGGTTATGATTTAACCCTTCGGCTTCTGTCGCCCTCTTCTTCCTCTCTCTCCTCTTCATCTTCTCTCTCTCCTCTTCTTCATCTTCTCTCTCCTCCTCTTCTTCATCTTCTCTCTCCTCCTCTTCTTCATCTTCTCTCTCCTCCTCTTCTTCATCTTCTCTCTCCTCTTCTTCTTCATCTCCTCCTCCTCTTCTTCATCTTCATCTCCTCCTCCTCTTCTTCATCTTCATCTCCTCCTCTTCTTCATCTTCATCTCCTCCTCTTCTTCATCTTCTCTCTCCTCCTCTTCTTCATCTTCTCTCTCCTCCTCCTCTTCCTCCTCTTCTCTCTCGCGAGCGTTCATCTCGTGCCAAAACGGAGCGTCTCATGTTTTTCTTTTTCCAGCTGAATGAACTCTTGTCAACAGGAAGTAGAACTCTTGTCACAGGAAGTAGAACTCTTCTGGTTGTCAACACAAACAAAGCGACAGCAGAAGAAGAACTCGTTGTTTCTGATCTTCTGTGAGACAAAGAAAATGATTTATTTATTTTCATAATAGGGGATTAAAATTCTTTTATTCATTGTTTTGCTTCATTCAATAAAGAAAACTGTCCTGAAGATCTGCTGCTTAGCCTCGTTCTTTCATCATGGAGACAACATGGAAACGTACACATGTAAACAACATCATGTAAACAACATCATGTAAACAACATCATGTAAACATAAACAACATGGAAACATAAATATGGAAACAACATAATGTTTAGAATGCAGCTTTAACACATGAAGCATTGACTTCTATACAACCAGAGGAGTCGCCCCCTGGTGGTCAGGAGAGAGAACGCAGCTTTAACACATGAAGCATAGACTTCTATACAACCAGAGGAGTCTCCCCCTGGTGGTCAGGAGAGAGAACGCAGCTTTAACACATGAAGCATAGACTTCTATACAACCAGAGGAGTCGCCCCCTGGTGGTCAGGAGAGAGAATGCAGCTTTAAGACATGAAGCATAGACTTCTATACAACCAGAGGAGTCGCCCCCTGGTGGTCAGGAGAGAGAATGCAGCTTTAACACATGAAGCATAGACTTCTATACAACCAGAGGAGTCGCCCCCTGGTGGTCAGGAGAGAGAACGCAGCTTTAACACATGAAGCATAGACTTCTATACAACAGAGGAGTCGCCCCCTGGTGGTCAGGAGAGAGAACGCAGCTTTAACACATGAAGCATAGACTTCTATACAACCAGAGGAGTCGCCCCCTGGTGGTCAGGAGAGAGAACGCAGCTTTAACACATGAAGCATAGACTTCTATACAACCAGAGGAGTCGCCCCCTGGTGGTCAGGAGAGAGAACGCAGCTTTAACACATGAAGCATAGACTTCTATACAACCAGAGGAGTCGCCCCCTGGTGGTCAGGAGAGAGAATGCAGCTTTAACACATGAAGCATATACTTCTATACAACCAGAGGAGTCGCCCCCTGGTGGTCAGGAGAGAGAACGCAGCTTTAACACATGAAGCATAGACTTCTATACAACCAGAGGAGTCGCCCCCTGGTGGTCAGGAGAGAGAATGCAGCTTTAACACATGAAGCATAGACTTCTATACAACCAGAGGAGTCGCCCCCTGGTGGTCAGGAGAGAGAATGCAGCTTTAACACATGAAGCATATACTTCTATACAACCAGAGGAGTCACCCCCTGGTGGTCAGGAGAGAGAACGCAGCTTTAACACATGAAGCATAGACTTCTATACAACCAGAGGAGTCGCCCCCTGGTGGTCAGGAGAGAGAACGCAGCTTTAACACATGAAGCATAGACTTCTATACAACCAGAGGAGTCGCCCCCTGGTGGTCAGGAGAGAGAACGCAGCTTTAACACATGAAGCATAGACTTCTATACAACCAGAGGAGTCGCCCCCTGGTGGTCAGGAGAGAGAACGCAGCTTTAACACATGAAGCATAGACTTCTATACAACCAGAGGAGTCGCCCCCTGGTGGTCAGGAGAGAGAACGCAGCTTTAACACATGAAGCATATACTTCTATACAACCAGAGGAGTCGCCCCCTGGTGGTCAGGAGAGAGAACGCAGCTTTAACACATGAAGCATAGACTTCTATACAACCAGAGGAGTCGCCCCCTGGTGGTCAGGAGAGAGAATGCAGCTTTAACACATGAAGCATAGACTTCTATACAACCAGAGGAGTCGCCCCCTGGTGGTCAGGAGAGAGAATGCAGCTTTAACACATGAAGCATATACTTCTATACAACCAGAGGAGTCACCCCCTGGTGGTCAGGAGAGAGAACGCAGCTTTAACACATGAAGCATAGACTTCTATACAACCAGAGGAGTCGCCCCCTGGTGGTCAGGAGAGAGAACGCAGCTTTAACACATGAAGCATAGACTTCTATACAACCAGAGGAGTCGCCCCCTGGTGGTCAGGAGAGAGAACGCAGCTTTAACACATGAAGCATAGACTTCTATACAACCAGAGGAGTCGCCCCCTGGTGGTCAGGAGAGAGAACGCAGCTTTAACACATGAAGCATAGACTTCTATACAACCAGAGGAGTCGCCCCCTGGTGGTCAGGAGAGAGAATGCAGCTTTAACACATGAAGCATATACTTCTATACAACCAGAGGAGTCACCCCCTGGTGGTCAGGAGAGAGAACGCAGCTTTAACACATGAAGCATAGACTTCTATACAACCAGAGGAGTCTCCCCCTGGTGGTCAGGAGAGAGAACGCAGCTTTAACACATGAAGCATAGACTTCTATACAACCAGAGGAGTCGCCCCCTGGTGGTCAGGAGAGAGAATGCAGCTTTAACACATGAAGCATAGACTTCTATACAACCAGAGGAGTCGCCCCCTGGTGGTCAGGAGAGAGAATGCAGCTTTAACACATGAAGCATAGACTTCTATACAACCAGAGTCGCCCCCTGGTGGTCAGGAGAGAGAATGCAGCTTTAACACATGAAGCTTAGACTTCTATACAACCAGAGGAGTCTCCCCCTGGTGGTCAGGAGAGAGAACGCAGCTTTAACACATGAAGCATAGACTTCTATACAACCAGAGGAGTCTCCCCCTGGTGGTCAGGAGAGAGAATGCAGCTTTAACACATGAAGCATAGACTTCTATACAACCAGAGGAGTCGCCCCCTGGTGGTCAGGAGAGAGAATGCAGCTTTAACACATGAAGCATAGACTTCTATACAACCAGAGGAGTCGCCCCCTGGTGGTCAGGAGAGAGAATGCAGCTTTAACACATGAAGCATTGACTTCTATACAACCAGAGGAGTCGCCCCCTGGTGGTCAGGAGAGAGAATGCAGCTTTAACACATGAAGCATTGACTTCTATACAACCAGAGGAGTCTCCCCCTGGTGGTCAGGAGAGAGAACGCAGCTTTAACACATGAAGCATAGACTTCTATACAACCAGAGGAGTCTCCCCCTGGTGGTCAGGAGAGAGAACGCAGCTTTAACACATGAAGCATAGACTTCTATACAACCAGAGGAGTCGCCCCCTGGTGGTCAGGAGAGAGAACGCAGCTTTAACACATGAAGCATAGACTTCTATACAACCAGAGGAGTCGCCCCCTGGTGGTCAGGAGAGAGAACGCAGCTTTAACACATGAAGCATAGACTTCTATACAACCAGAGGAGTCGCCCCCTGGTGGTCAGGAGAGAGAACGCAGCTTTAACACATGAAGCATAGACTTCTATACAACCAGAGGAGTCTCCCCCTGGTGGTCAGGAGAGAGAACGCAGCTTTAACACATGAAGCATATACTTCTATACAACCAGAGGAGTCGCCCCCTGGTGGTCAGGAGAGAGAAACCAGCTTTAACACATGAAGCATATACTTCTATACAACCAGAGGAGTCGCCCCCTGGTGGTCAGGAGAGAGAACGCAGCTTTAACACATGAAGCATAGACTTCTATACAACCAGAGGAGTCTCCCCCTGGTGGTCAGGAGAGAGAATGCAGCTTTAACACATGAAGCATAGACTTCTATACAACCAGAGGAGTCGCCCCCTGGTGGTCAGGAGAGAGAACGCAGCTTTAACACATGAAGCATAGACTTCTATACAACCAGAGGAGTCGCCCCCTGGTGGTCAGGAGAGAGAACGCAGCTTTAACACATGAAGCATAGACTTCTATACAACCAGAGGAGTCGCCCCCTGGTGGTCAGGAGAGAGAACGCAGCTTTAACACATGAAGCATAGACTTCTATACAACCAGAGGAGTCGCCCCCTGGTGGTCAGGAGAGAGAACGCAGCTTTAACACATGAAGCATAGACTTCTATACAACCAGAGGAGTCGCCCCCTGGTGGTCAGGAGAGAGAACGCAGCTTTAACACATGAAGCATAGACTTCTATACAACCAGAGGAGTCGCCCCCTGGTGGTCAGGAGAGAGAATGCAGCTTTAACACATGAAGCATATACTTCTATACAACCAGAGGAGTCGCCCCCTGGTGGTCAGGAGAGAGAACGCAGCTTTAACACATGAAGCATAGACTTCTATACAACCAGAGGAGTCGCCCCCTGGTGGTCAGGAGAGAGAATGCAGCTTTAACACATGAAGCATAGACTTCTATACAACCAGAGGAGTCGCCCCCTGGTGGTCAGGAGAGAGAATGCAGCTTTAACACATGAAGCATATACTTCTATACAACCAGAGGAGTCACCCCCTGGTGGTCAGGAGAGAGAACGCAGCTTTAACACATGAAGCATAGACTTCTATACAACCAGAGGAGTCGCCCCCTGGTGGTCAGGAGAGAGAACGCAGCTTTAACACATGAAGCATAGACTTCTATACAACCAGAGGAGTCGCCCCCTGGTGGTCAGGAGAGAGAACGCAGCTTTAACACATGAAGCATAGACTTCTATACAACCAGAGGAGTCGCCCCCTGGTGGTCAGGAGAGAGAACGCAGCTTTAACACATGAAGCATAGACTTCTATACAACCAGAGGAGTCGCCCCCTGGTGGTCAGGAGAGAGAATGCAGCTTTAACACATGAAGCATATACTTCTATACAACCAGAGGAGTCACCCCCTGGTGGTCAGGAGAGAGAACGCAGCTTTAACACATGAAGCATAGACTTCTATACAACCAGAGGAGTCTCCCCCTGGTGGTCAGGAGAGAGAACGCAGCTTTAACACATGAAGCATAGACTTCTATACAACCAGAGGAGTCTCCCCCTGGTGGTCAGGAGAGAGAATGCAGCTTTAACACATGAAGCATAGACTTCTATACAACCAGAGGAGTCGCCCCCTGGTGGTCAGGAGAGAGAATGCAGCTTTAACACATGAAGCATAGACTTCTATACAACCAGAGGAGTCGCCCCCTGGTGGTCAGGAGAGAGAATGCAGCTTTAACACATGAAGCATTGACTTCTATACAACCAGAGGAGTCGCCCCCTGGTGGTCAGGAGAGAGAATGCAGCTTTAACACATGAAGCATAGACTTCTATACAACCAGAGGAGTCTCCCCCTGGTGGTCAGGAGAGAGAATGCAGCTTTAACACATGAAGCATTGACTTCTATACAACCAGAGGAGTCTCCCCCTGGTGGTCAGGAGAGAGAACGCAGCTTTAACACATGAAGCATAGACTTCTATACAACCAGAGGAGTCTCCCCCTGGTGGTCAGGAGAGAGAACGCAGCTTTAACACATGAAGCATAGACTTCTATACAACCAGAGGAGTCTCCCCCTGGTGGTCAGGAGAGAGAACGCAGCTTTAACACATGAAGCATAGACTTCTATACAACCAGAGGAGTCGCCCCCTGGTGGTCAGGAGAGAGAACGCAGCTTTAACACATGAAGCATAGACTTCTATACAACCAGAGGAGTCGCCCCCTGGTGGTCAGGAGAGAGAACGCAGCTTTAACACATGAAGCATAGACTTCTATACAACCAGAGGAGTCTCCCCCTGGTGGTCAGGAGAGAGAACGCAGCTTTAACACATGAAGCATATACTTCTATACAACCAGAGGAGTCGCCCCCTGGTGGTCAGGAGAGAGAAACCAGCTTTAACACATGAAGCATATACTTCTATACAACCAGAGGAGTCGCCCCCTGGTGGTCAGGAGAGAGAACGCAGCTTTAACACATGAAGCATAGACTTCTATACAACCAGAGGAGTCTCCCCCTGGTGGTCAGGAGAGAGAATGCAGCTTTAACACATGAAGCATAGACTTCTATACAACCAGAGGAGTCGCCCCCTGGTGGTCAGGAGAGAGAACGCAGCTTTAACACATGAAGCATATACTTCTATACAACCAGAGGAGTCGCCCCCTGGTGGTCAGGAGAGAGAACGCAGCTTTAACACATGAAGCATATACTTCTATACAACCAGAGGAGTCGCCCCCTGGTGGTCAGGAGAGAGAACGCAGCTTTAACACATGAAGCATAGACTTCTAT
>JBAMJR010000614.1:25000-72500 GCA_038501785.1 Myoxocephalus aenaeus | reverse complement strand
AAAGTCCATTCACAAATCTGGCAATTAAATGTGACCTTTATCATCAGGACGCCCAGCAGTCATCAGCTGCTCAGCACAGAGGAAGACCAGGCAGAAAGCTCCTGTAGGGGGACAGCGGACCATCATTCTCTCTTTGAGCCGCTTATGTTCACAGTACCTGAACAGGTAGTACACAGAGTACCTGAACAGGTAGTACACAGAGTACCTGAACAGGTAGTACACAGAGTACCTGAACAGGTAGTACACAGAGTACCTGAACAGGTAGTACACAGAGTACCTGAACAGGTAGTACACAGAGTACCTGAACAGGTAGTACACAGAGTACCTGAACAGGTAGAGAACAGAGTGGTTAGTGAGTTTGATCCAGGTTTCTTTTCTTCTATTATGTCACTCACATGTCACTTTGAGGCATGATGGGAAATGTAGTTTAGATAATGAATTCTCTCTCTCTCTCTCCAGGAGTTTGTCTGATTCGACGCCGGCAAGCCACCAGCCCCGCCCACCATGAACCCTCTGAACCAGATGAAGGCGGGACTTGGCAACAACCCACACAGGTACACACACACACACACACACACACACACACACACACACACACACACACACACACACACACACACACACACCCTGATTTAATTGATCTCTTATAGAAGTCTTTATAGTTTATATGACACTGACTGTGTGTGTGTGTGTGTCTCTCTCTGTGTGTGTGTGTGTGTGTGTGTGTGTGCAGTGAGGGTTCATACCCCTACGACCCCTCCGGCTGGCAGCAGCCCACCAATCAGCCCACAGGATCCCTCTCCGTGGTAACCACCGTGTGGGGCGTGACCAACCCCTCGGCCAGCCAGGTACGACCTCACCAAGCAGGAAGCGTCGATGCCTCTTTACGTTCTGCGTAACAGTTGGAACAGACGTGTGTGTGTGTGTGTGTGTGACGAGTGTGTTACTTCCTGTGTGTCCATCAGGGAATGGGTGGAGGGGTGATGGGGCCCGGGGCCAACCCGGGCGGGGGCCCCATGATGCAGGGCCCCGGGGGTCCGGGCATGGCCGGCGGGCACGGAGGCTACATGGGCCAGCAGGGCTACGGCGAGCCCAGCAAAGGCTACATGAACCAGGGCATGTACGGCCGGCCCAGCGGCTACGGAGGAGGGCCGGGCTACACGAGCAGGTGAGGGTCTCACGGCATGGAGAGCCTGGAACATCGTGGAGTTTAAAATGGTTATTTCCAGGCCTGGAAAAGTCCCCAAAGTTTAGTAAAAGTCATGTAAATGTGTTATATTCATGTGTTCATGTCTTCATTTACGCTGAGTTTGAAATAATGAATATGCTTTTAAAAGAAAGACTCAGAATATAAGCAGGCATACATACAGGCATCTATATAAATGTTTATTCTTTTAATCAAACTATTGTCTCATTCATTTGAGTCATTTAAGGTTTACTGTATGCTTTGTATTCTCATTGTTAGTTTAAATACTACATTTACTCACTTTTTACTGTTTACACCCAGATTTCACTAAATGTTTGTCATGGACATTTGGTTTAAAGTCATGAAACCATTGGTCAGAATGTGCATGAACCCTGTAATAAGTGTATTTTGATGGTCGCAGGATATTCCTCATAACTAATGATGTATGGACGTGTTATCGTTAGTTATCCGCAGAACGCCGGCGGCTCCAGAGGTTCGGCCGACTTCTCTCAGGCCGCCGCTGCCGCCGCCGTCGCTGCTGCCGCCGCCACGGCGACCGCCACCGCCACGGCAACCGTCGCCGCCATCCAGGAGAAACAAAACCAGGACATGAACTACGGACAGGTGAGGAGAGAGGAGGCGGTAGTGCGCCCTCTGCTGGAGGCTTCAGGTGATTGATCTCTGTTTCCTGTTTCAGATGGGCGGTCAGGGCTACAGCAACCAGTTCATGGCCCACTCCGGCCCCCGCGGCCCCCCCGGAGGTATGGGCCCCGGGCCCGGACCTACCAGGGGCCCTCCCTCAATGGGCCCCATGTATGGACCTGGAGGGGGCCCCCAGAGGGTCCCACAGCACCCTCAGCACCCACAGCACCCTCAGCACCCACAGCACCCTCAGCACACACAGCATCCTCAGCATCCTCAGCATCCTCAGCACCCACAACATCCTCAGCACCCACAGCACCCACAGCACCCACAGCACCCTCAGCACCCTAACTATGGCCCCGGACCACAGCAAGGCCACCTGAGGCCCCCACAGGGCCTGAAACGGCCCTACAACTCTGAGGTGAGAGCCTGGAGGGCCACACGGATCACCTCCTCATTGAACCTGCTTTAATGGGGCTCCTTTTATTAGTTTCAATAGGAAATATGGACCCGATATGAACATAAAAGCTTCTTTATTCACACGTGACTCACATCCTCTGTCCTTCTCCTTCGTCTTCTGTCCTCTGTCCTTCTCCTTCACCCTCTATCCTTCGCCCTCTGTCCTTCTCCTTCACCCTCTATCCTTCGCCCTCTGTCCTTCTCCTTCGCCCTCTTTTCATCTGTCCTTCGTCCTTCTCCTTCGTCCTCTGTCCTTCGCCCTCTGTCCTTCTCCTTCGGTCCTTCTCCTTCGTCCTTCTCCTTCGCCCTCTGTCCTTCGCCCTCTGTCCTTCTCCTTCGGTCCTTCTCCTTCGTCCTTCTCCTTCGCCCTCTTTTCATCTGTCCTTCGTCCTCTATCCTTCGCCCTCTTTTCATCTGTCCCTCGTCCTTCTCCTTCGTCCTCTGTCCTTCTCCTTTCTTCCTCAGTCTTTCCCAGGAATGCCTCAGCAGTACAGCGTTCCGGTCGGTCCCAGCGTGAGCGTGATGTCGGGTCCCGGTGGAGCCGGCGGTGCGATTCCAGGTTCAGGTGGGGTCGTTCACGGCGGTCACGGAGGTCACGGAGGTCACGGCCCGTACTCCAGCCCCAACATGCAGTACCATCCAGGTGAGACGGTTAATGATCGTCTATGATCGTTAGCTTTTCTCTCACAATAGAAGCTCCCCAAATAAACAGATATATCTGTTTATTTGCTATAATCTGATTTTAAACAAAAGAGATGCTGACATAACTACATTAACGACAAGCAAACCAATTTTAAAACGCTCGTTTTCTGAATGGAGTCTGGAACTTATGCTAACGCTGTAGCCGCTGCAGCGACACTCAGAATAACTCCTCTAAATCACGCTTTGGTACATCAGCAAAGTGATTGTTTATCTCAGAGAAGCACCGAACAGCAGTTCAGAGTATCCGTCCTTGGAGTCGTCTTGGGGTGATTGGGAGGAACGTCTTGGGGTGATTGGGAGGAACGTCTTGGGGTGTTTGGGAGGAACGTCTTGGGGTGTTTGGGAGGAACGTCTTGGGGTGTTTGGGAGGAACGTCTTGGGGTGTTTGGGAGGAACGTCTTGGGGTGTTTGGGAGGAACGTCTTGGGGTGTTTGCGAGGAACGTCTTGGGGTGATTGCGAGGAACGTCTTGGGGTGTTTGCGAGGAACGTCTTGGGGTGTTTGGGAGGAACGTCTTGGGGTGTTTGGGAGGAACGTCTTGGGGTGATGGGGAGGAACGTCTTGGGGTGATGGGGAGGAACGTCTTGGGGTGTTTGGGAGGAACGTCTTGGGGTGATGGCGAGGAACGTCTTGGGGTGATGGGGAGGAACGTCTTGGGGTGATTGGGATGAACGTCTTGGGGTGTTTGGGAGGAACGTCTTGGGTTGATGGGAAGGAACGTCTTGGGGTGTTTGGGAGGAACGTCTTGGGGTGTTTGGGAGGAACGTCTTGGGGTGATGGGAAGGAACGTCTTGGGGTGTTTGGGAGGAACGTCTTGGGGTGTTTGGGAGGAACGTCTTGGGGTGATGGCGCGGAACGTCTTGGGGTGTTTGGGAGGAACGTCTTGGGTTGATGGGAAGGAACGTCTTGGGGTGTTTGGGAGGAACGTCTTGGGGTGTTTGGGAGGAACGTCTTGGGGTGATGGGAAGGAACGTCTTGGGGTGTTTGGGAGGAACGTCTTGGGGTGTTTGGGAGGAACGTCTTGGGGTGATGGCGCGGAACGTCTTGGGGTGTTTGGGAGGAACGTCTTGGGGTGATGGGGAGGAACGTCTTGGGGTGATGGGAGGAACGTCTTGGGGTGATGGGAGGAACGTCTTGTGGTGATGGCGAGGAACGTCTTGGGGTGATGGCGAGGAACGTCTTGGGGTGATGGCGAGGAACGTCTTGGGGTGATGGGAGGAACGTCTTGGGGTGATGGCGAGGAACGTCTTGGGGTGATGGGAGGAACGTCTTGGGGTGATGGCGAGGAACGTCTTGGGGTGATGGGAGGAACGTCTTGGGGTGATGGGAGGAACGTCTTGGGGTGATGGGAGGAACGTCTTGGGGTGATGGGAGGAACGTCTTGGGGTGATGGCGAGGAACGTCTTGGGGTGATGGCGAGGAACGTCTTGGGGTGATGGGAGGAACGTCTTGGGGTGATGGCGAGGAACGTCTTGGGGTGATGGCGAGGAACGTCTTGGGGTGATGGGGAGGAACGTCTTGGGGTGATGGGGAGGAACGTCTTGGGGTGATGGGAGGAACGTCTTGGGGTGATGGCGAGGAACGTCTTGGGGTGATGGGAGGAACGTCTTGGGGTGATGGGAGGAACGTCTTGGGGTGATGGCGAGGAACGTCTTGGGGTGATGGCGAGGAACGTCTTGGGGTGATGGGAGGAACGTCTTGGGGTGATGGCGAGGAACGTCTTGGGGTGATGGCGAGGAACGTCTTGGGGTGATGGGGAGGAACGTCTTGGGGTGATGGGGAGGAACGTCTTGGGGTGATGGGAGGAACGTCTTGGGGTGATGGCGAGGAACGTCTTGGGGTGATGGGAGGAACGTCTTGGGGTGATGGGAGGAACGTCTTGGGGTGATGGCGAGGAACGTCTTGGGGTGATGGGAGGAACGTCTTGGGGTGATGGGGAGGAACGTCTTGGGGTGATGGCGAGGAACGTCTTGGGGTGATTGGTAGGAACGGCCAACACCTGAAGACTTGGGGGTCACACCCATATCCCTGGTGGAGGTCACTAAGGTAGTCAGAAAGATCCTTGGTGGCGCCGGGGGGATGAGACCCTGGCTGTCTTGGCTGACACGCCTCTTCAATGTCTCATGGGGGTCAGGAACATGGACTGATGACCGGGGGGCTGGCTCATCTTCAAGAAGGGGGACCGGAGAGAGTGAACTATCAGGGTGTCACACTGCTCAGCCTCCTGGGGTGAGCTTATGTCAGGGTGCTGGAAAGACCCGCTGGAACGGCCATCCGGTCTCTGTCCTGCAGTAGGAGCTGAGTTCCTGTCCTCGTAGTAAGTCAGACACGTTCCTGGTGGGTGTTGGTCTCCACCAGGGCTGCTCTTCACCACCGGTCCTGTTCCTGACCTTCACTGACCTCTGTAGGGCTCAGCCTTAGAGATAGAGTAAGGAGATGAGCTTCCTCTGTAGGACTCAGCCTTAGAGATAGAGTAAGGAGATGAGTTTCCTCTGTAGGGCTCAGCCTTAGAGATAGAGTAAGGAGATGAGTCTCCTCTGTAGGGCTCAGCCTTATAGATAGAGTAAGGAGATGAGTCTCCTCTGTAGGGCTCAGCCTTAGAGAGTAAGGAGCTCGTACATTGTTTAGGCCTTGAACCTTGAAGGCCTTTTGGGGGAAACTTGATCAAATTAGGCTCAGATCATGCTAGATGTTTATAGTTATGATCAAAATATTTTATATTCATTTTCAGAAATATTAATTTTATTCAAAAATAAAATGCTGAAAAAATCAATATCAATTAACACAAGTATTAGAACTCATTTGGGGTTCATACGACTACTTGAAGAATGGGTACAGGGAACCCCACAAACCTTTGAAACAAACATGTTAAAATATCTTCTTCTATGTCAGACGTTAGCTTAGCACAAAGGGGAACTGCTAGCGCTTCCTCTTGAGGTGCAGGTGTGCTGATCCGTTACTGGGGGTCTTTCCTGTCCGTTTACCTGCAGGTCCCGGAGGTCCAGGCCCCGCCCCCCAGCGCTCTGGCTCCTCCCCCTCCTATCAGACCCATAAGATGCCCCTCCCACAGTACCCCCCCTCAGGACCCCCCAACTCACAGTACTACAAGGTGAGGAGCTTCATGTGTGTTGTGTGTCCACAGTAATGAAAGGTAAAGCAGGTAAACATTAACATGTGTTGTTGTTGTTGTTGTTGTTTGTTGATGCAGCAGGAGCAGTTTAACGGTCAGAGTGGAGGTCTGAACGCCATGGCAACCGGAGGCGCCGCTGGAGTCTACAACTCCTTCAACCAGCCGTCTGGGGTGAGCCGAGTGTTTTCATGTACTTATACTGCACTCATGAAGTACTTCTACTGCACTCATGAAGTACTTTTTACTCCACTAGTCTGGGGTGAGCCGAGTGTTTTCATGTACTTATACTGCACTCATGAAGTACTTCTACTGCACTCATGAAGTACTTTTTACTCCACTAGTCTGGGGTGAGCCGAGTGTTTTCATGTACTTATACTGCACTCATGAAGTACTTATACTGCACTCATGAAGTACTTTTTACTCCACTAGTCTGGGGTGAGCCGAGTGTTTTCATGTACTTCTACTTCACTCATGAAGTACTTTTTACTCCACTAGTCTGGGGTGAGCCGAGTGTTTTCATGTACTTCTACTTCACTCATGAAGTACTTATACTTCACTCATGAAGTACTTTTTACTCCACTAGTCTGGGGTGAGCCGAGTGTTTTCATGTACTTCTACTGCACTCATGAAGTACTTTTTACTCCACTAGTCTGGGGTGAGCCGAGTGTTTTCATGTACTTCTACTGCACTCATGAAGTACTTTTTACTCCACTAGTCTGGGGTGAGCCGAGTGTTTTCATGTACTTATACTGCACTCATGAAGTACTTATACTGCACTCATGAAGTACTTTTTACTCCACTAGTCTGGGGTGAGCCGAGTGTTTTCATGTACTTCTACTTCACTCATGAAGTACTTTTTACTCCACTAGTCTGGGGTGAGCCGAGTGTTTTCATGTACTTCTACTTCACTCATGAAGTACTTATACTTCACTCATGAAGTACTTTTTACTCCACTAGTCTGGGGTGAGCCGAGTGTTTTCATGTACTTCTACTGCACTCATGAAGTACTTATACTTCACTCATGAAGTACTTTTTACTCCACTAGTCTGGGGTGAGCCGAGTGTTTTCATGTACTTCTACTTCACTCATGAAGTACTTTTTACTCCACTAGTCTGGGGTGAGCCGAGTGTTTTCATGTACTTCTACTTCACTCATGAAGTACTTTTTACTCCACTAGTCTGGGGTGAGCCGAGTGTTTTCATGTACTTCTACTTCACTCATGAAGTACTTATACTTCACTCATGAAGTACTTTTTACTCCACTAGTCTGGGGTGAGCCGAGTGTTTTCATGTACTTCTACTGCACTCATGAAGTACTTATACTTCACTCATGAAGTACTTTTTACTCCACTAGTCTGGGGTGAGCCGAGTGTTTTCATGTACTTCTACTTCACTCATGAAGTACTTTTTACTCCACTAGTCTGGGGTGAGCCGAGTGTTTTCATGTACTTCTACTTCACTCATGAAGTACTTTTTACTCCACTAGTCTGGGGTGAGCCGAGTGTTTTCATGTACTTCTACTGCACTCATGAAGTACTTCTACTGCACTCATGAAGTACTTTTTACTCCACTAGTCTGGGGTGAGCCGAGTGTTTTCATGTACTTATACTGCACTCATGAAGTACTTATACTGCACTCATGAAGTACTTTTTACTCCACTAGTCTGGGGTGAGCCGAGTGTTTTCATGTACTTCTACTTCACTCATGAAGTACTTTTTACTCCACTAGTCTGGGGTGAGCCGAGTGTTTTCATGTACTTCTACTTCACTCATGATGTACTTCTACTTCACTCATGAAGTACTTTTTACTCCACTAGTCTGGGGTGAGCCGAGTGTTTTCATGTACTTCTACTTCACTCATGAAGTACTTTTTACTCCACTAGTCTGGGGTGAGCCGAGTGTTTTCATGTACTTCTACTTCACTCATGAAGTACTTATACTTCACTCATGAAGTACTTTTTACTCCACTAGTCTGGGGTGAGCCGAGTGTTTTCATGTACTTCTACTGCACTCATGAAGTACTTATACTTCACTCATGAAGTACTTTTTACTCCACTAGTCTGGGGTGAGCCGAGTGTTTTCATGTACTTCTACTTCACTCATGAAGTACTTTTTACTCCACTAGTCTGGGGTGAGCCGAGTGTTTTCATGTACTTCTACTTCACTCATGAAGTACTTTTTACTCCACTAGTCTGGGGTGAGCCGAGTGTTTTCATGTACTTCTACTGCACTCATGAAGTACTTCTACTTCACTCATGAAGTACTTTTTACTCCACTAGTCTGGGGTGAGCCGAGTGTTTTCATGTACTTCTACTTCACTCGTGAAGTACTTTTTACTCCACTAGTCTGGGGTGAGCCGAGTGTTTTCATGTACTTCTACTTCACTCGTGAAGTACTTTTTACTCCACTAGTCTGGGGTGAGCCGAGTGTTTTCATGTACTTCTACTTCACTCTTGAAGTACTTTTTACTCCACTAGTCTGGGGTGAGCCGAGTGTTTTCATGTACTTCTACTTCACTCGTGAAGTACTTTTTACTCCACTAGTCTGGGGTGAGCCGAGTGTTTTCATGTACTTCTACTTCACTCGTGAAGTACTTTTTACTCCACTAGTCTGGGGTGAGCCGAGTGTTTTCATGTACTTCTACTTCACTCGTGAAGTACTTTTTACTCCACTAGTCTGGGGTGAGCCGAGTGTTTTCATGTACTTCTACTTCACTCGTGAAGTACTTTTTACTCCACTAGTCTGGGGTGAGCCGAGTGTTTTCATGTACTTCTACTTCACTCGTGAAGTACTTTTTACTCCACTAGTCTGGGGTGAGCCGAGTGTTTTCATGTACTTCTACTTCACTCGTGAAGTACTTTTTACTCCACTAGTCTGGGGTGAGCCGAGTGTTTTCATGTACTTCTACTTCACTCGTGAAGTACTTTTTACTCCACTAGTCTGGGGTGAGCCGAGTGTTTTCATGTACTTCTACTTCACTCGTGAAGTACTTTTTACTCCACTAGTCTGGGGTGAGCCGAGTGTTTTCATGTACTTCTACTTCACTCATGAAGTACTTCTACTTCACTCATGAAGTACTTCTACTTCACTCATGAAGTACTTTTTACTCCACTAGTCTGGGGTGAGCCGAGTGTTTTCATGTACTTATACTTCACTCATGAAGTACTTTTTACTCCACTAGTCTGGGGTGAGCCGAGTGTTTTCATGTACTTCTACTTCACTCATGAAGTACTTCTACTTCACTCATGAAGTACTTTTTACTCCACTAGTCTGGGGTGAGCCGAGTGTTTTCATGTACTTATACTTCACTCATGAAGTACTTTTTACTCCACTAGTCTGGGGTGAGCCGAGTGTTTTCATGTACTTCTACTGCACTCATGAAGTACTTTTTACTCCACTAGTCTGGGGTGAGCCGAGTGTTTTCATGTACTTCTACTTCACTCATGAAGTACTTTTTACTCCACTAGTCTGGGGTGAGCCGAGTGTTTTCATGTACTTCTACTTCACTCGTGAAGTACTTTTTACTCCACTAGTCTGGGGTGAGCCGAGTGTTTTCATGTACTTCTACTTCACTCATGAAGTACTTCTACTTCACTCATGAAGTACTTTTTACTCCACTAGTCTGGGGTGAGCCGAGTGTTTTCATGTACTTATACTTCACTCATGAAGTACTTTTTACTCCACTAGTCTGGGGTGAGCCGAGTGTTTTCATGTACTTCTACTGCACTCATGAAGTACTTTTTACTCCACTAGTCTGGGGTGAGCCGAGTGTTTTCATGTACTTCTACTTCACTCATGAAGTACTTTTTACTCCACTAGTCTGGGGTGAGCCGAGTGTTTTCATGTACTTCTACTTCACTCGTGAAGTACTTTTTACTCCACTAGTCTGGGGTGAGCCGAGTGTTTTCATGTACTTCTACTTCACTCATGAAGTACTTTTTACTCCACTAGTCTGGGGTGAGCCGAGTGTTTTCATGTACTTCTACTTCACTCGTGAAGTACTTTTTATTCCACTAGTCTGGGGTGAGCCGAGTGTTTTCATGTACTTATACTTCACTCATGAAGTACTTTTTACTCCACTAGTCTGGGGTGAGCCGAGTGTTTTCATGTACTTCTACTTCACTCATGAAGTACTTTTTACTCCACTAGTCTGGGGTGAGCCGAGTGTTTTCATGTACTTCTACTGCACTCATGAAGTACTTATACTTCACTCATGAAGTACTTTTTACTCCACTAGTCTGGGGTGAGCCGAGTGTTTTCATGTACTTCTACTTCACTCATGAAGTACTTTTTACTCCACTAGTCTGGGGTGAGCCGAGTGTTTTCATGTACTTCTACTTCACTCATGAAGTACTTTTTACTCCACTAGTCTGGGGTGAGCCGAGTGTTTTCATGTACTTCTACTGCACTCATGAAGTACTTCTACTTCACTCATGAAGTACTTTTTACTCCACTAGTCTGGGGTGAGCCGAGTGTTTTCATGTACTTCTACTTCACTCTTGAAGTACTTTTTACTCCACTAGTCTGGGGTGAGCCGAGTGTTTTCATGTACTTCTACTTCACTCGTGAAGTACTTTTTACTCCACTAGTCTGGGGTGAGCCGAGTGTTTTCATGTACTTCTACTTCACTCATGAAGTACTTTTTACTCCACTAGTCTGGGGTGAGCCGAGTGTTTTCATGTACTTCTACTTCACTCGTGAAGTACTTTTTACTCCACTAGTCTGGGGTGAGCCGAGTGTTTTCATGTACTTCTACTTCACTCGTGAAGTACTTTTTATTCCACTAGTCTGGGGTGAGCCGAGTGTTTTCATGTACTTATACTTCACTCATGAAGTACTTTTTACTCCACTAGTCTGGGGTGAGCCGAGTGTTTTCATGTACTTCTACTTCACTCATGAAGTACTTTTTACTCCACTAGTCTGGGGTGAGCCGAGTGTTTTCATGTACTTCTACTGCACTCATGAAGTACTTATACTTCACTCATGAAGTACTTTTTACTCCACTAGTCTGGGGTGAGCCGAGTGTTTTCATGTACTTCTACTTCACTCATGAAGTACTTTTTACTCCACTAGTCTGGGGTGAGCCGAGTGTTTTCATGTACTTCTACTTCACTCATGAAGTACTTTTTACTCCACTAGTCTGGGGTGAGCCGAGTGTTTTCATGTACTTCTACTGCACTCATGAAGTACTTCTACTTCACTCATGAAGTACTTTTTACTCCACTAGTCTGGGGTGAGCCGAGTGTTTTCATGTACTTCTACTTCACTCTTGAAGTACTTTTTACTCCACTAGTCTGGGGTGAGCCGAGTGTTTTCATGTACTTCTACTTCACTCGTGAAGTACTTTTTACTCCACTAGTCTGGGGTGAGCCGAGTGTTTTCATGTACTTCTACTTCACTCATGAAGTACTTTTTACTCCACTAGTCTGGGGTGAGCCGAGTGTTTTCATGTACTTCTACTTCACTCGTGAAGTACTTTTTACTCCACTAGTCTGGGGTGAGCCGAGTGTTTTCATGTACTTCTACTTCACTCGTGAAGTACTTTTTACTCCACTAGTCTGGGGTGAGCCGAGTGTTTTCATGTACTTCTACTTCACTCGTGAAGTACTTTTTACTCCACTAGTCTGGGGTGAGCCGAGTGTTTTCATGTACTTCTACTTCACTCGTGAAGTACTTTTTACTCCACTAGTCTGGGGTGAGCCGAGTGTTTTCATGTACTTCTACTTCACTCGTGAAGTACTTTTTACTCCACTAGTCTGGGGTGAGCCGAGTGTTTTCATGTACTTCTACTTCACTCTTGAAGTACTTTTTACTCCACTAGTCTGGGGTGAGCCGAGTGTTTTCATGTACTTCTACTTCACTCGTGAAGTACTTTTTACTCCACTAGTCTGGGGTGAGCCGAGTGTTTTCATGTACTTCTACTTCACTCGTGAAGTACTTTTTACTCCACTAGTCTGGGGTGAGCCGAGTGTTTTCATGTACTTCTACTTCACTCGTGAAGTACTTTTTACTCCACTAGTCTGGGGTGAGCCGAGTGTTTTCATGTACTTCTACTTCACTCGTGAAGTACTTTTTACTCCACTAGTCTGGGGTGAGCCGAGTGTTTTCATGTACTTCTACTTCACTCGTGAAGTACTTTTTACTCCACTAGTCTGGGGTGAGCCGAGTGTTTTCATGTACTTCTACTTCACTCGTGAAGTACTTTTTACTCCACTAGTCTGGGGTGAGCCGAGTGTTTTCATGTACTTCTACTTCACTCGTGAAGTACTTTTTACTCCACTAGTCTGGGGTGAGCCGAGTGTTTTCATGTACTTCTACTTCACTCGTGAAGTACTTTTTACTCCACTAGTCTGGGGTGAGCCGAGTGTTTTCATGTACTTCTACTTCACTCGTGAAGTACTTTTTACTCCACTAGTCTGGGGTGAGCCGAGTGTTTTCATGTACTTCTACTTCACTCGTGAAGTACTTTTTACTCCACTAGTCTGGGGTGAGCCGAGTGTTTTCATGTACTTCTACTTCACTCATGAAGTACTTCTACTTCACTCATGAAGTACTTCTACTTCACTCATGAAGTACTTTTTACTCCACTAGTCTGGGGTGAGCCGAGTGTTTTCATGTACTTATACTTCACTCATGAAGTACTTTTTACTCCACTAGTCTGGGGTGAGCCGAGTGTTTTCATGTACTTCTACTTCACTCATGAAGTACTTCTACTTCACTCATGAAGTACTTTTTACTCCACTAGTCTGGGGTGAGCCGAGTGTTTTCATGTACTTATACTTCACTCATGAAGTACTTTTTACTCCACTAGTCTGGGGTGAGCCGAGTGTTTTCATGTACTTCTACTGCACTCATGAAGTACTTTTTACTCCACTAGTCTGGGGTGAGCCGAGTGTTTTCATGTACTTCTACTTCACTCATGAAGTACTTTTTACTCCACTAGTCTGGGGTGAGCCGAGTGTTTTCATGTACTTCTACTTCACTCGTGAAGTACTTTTTACTCCACTAGTCTGGGGTGAGCCGAGTGTTTTCATGTACTTCTACTTCACTCATGAAGTACTTCTACTTCACTCATGAAGTACTTTTTACTCCACTAGTCTGGGGTGAGCCGAGTGTTTTCATGTACTTATACTTCACTCATGAAGTACTTTTTACTCCACTAGTCTGGGGTGAGCCGAGTGTTTTCATGTACTTCTACTGCACTCATGAAGTACTTTTTACTCCACTAGTCTGGGGTGAGCCGAGTGTTTTCATGTACTTCTACTTCACTCATGAAGTACTTTTTACTCCACTAGTCTGGGGTGAGCCGAGTGTTTTCATGTACTTCTACTTCACTCGTGAAGTACTTTTTACTCCACTAGTCTGGGGTGAGCCGAGTGTTTTCATGTACTTCTACTTCACTCATGAAGTACTTTTTACTCCACTAGTCTGGGGTGAGCCGAGTGTTTTCATGTACTTCTACTTCACTCGTGAAGTACTTTTTACTCCACTAGTCTGGGGTGAGCCGAGTGTTTTCATGTACTTATACTTCACTCATGAAGTACTTTTTACTCCACTAGTCTGGGGTGAGCCGAGTGTTTTCATGTACTTATACTTCACTCATGAAGTACTTTTTACTCCACTAGTCTGGGGTGAGCCGAGTGTTTTCATGTACTTATACTCATAACGTCTCCCCCCCCCCCCCCCCCCAGCCGGGTCGAGGGTTGCCGGGTTACCCCTCCTCTCCGGTCCCGGGTAACCCGACCCCCCCCATCACGCCCAGCAGCTCCATGGCTCCGCCCTACATGTCGCCAGGCAACAGTGACGTCAAGCCGCCGCCCTCTTCCTTCCTGCCTGACGTCAAACCCAACATGGCCGGCCTGCCGCCACCGCCGCCTTCAGGTCCACACACACACACACACACACACACACACACACACGTACACACACACACACACACACACACACGTACACACACACGTACACACACACGTACACACACACGTACACACACACACACACACACACACACACACACACACACACGTACACACACACACACACACGCACACACACACACGTACACACACGTACACACACGTGTACACACACACACACGTACACATACATGTACACACACACACACACACACGTACACATACATACACACACACACACGTACACACACACACACACATACACATACACACACACACACACACACACACACACACACACGTACACACACACGTACACACACACACACACACGTACACATACACATACACACACACACACACACACGTATACACATACACACATACACACGTACACACATACACAAATGATAACAAACACACACACACTCATGATAACAAACACACACACACTTATGATAACAAACACACACACACTCACTCATGATAACAAATACACACACACTCATGATAACAAACACACACACACTCATGATAACAAATACACACACACTCATGATAACAAATACACACACACTCATGATAACAAATACACACACTCATGATAACAAACACACACACACTCATGATAACAAACACACACACACTCATGATAACAAACACACACACACTCATGATAACAAACACACACACACTCATGATAACAAACACACACACTCATGATAACAAACACACACACACTCATGATAACAAACACACACACACTCATGATAACAAACACACACACACTCATGATAACAAACACACACACTCATGATAACAAATACACACACACTCATGATAACAAACACACACACTCATGATAACAAACACACACACACTTATGATAACAAACACACACACTTATGATAACAAACACACACACACTCATGATAACAAATACACACACACTTATGATAACAAACACACACACTTATGATAACAAACACACACACACTCATGATAACAAACACACACACTCATGATAACAAACACACACACACTTATGATAACAAACACACACACACTCATGATAACAAACACACACACACTCATGATAACAAACACACACACACTCATGATAACAAACACACACACACTCATGATAACAAACACACACACTCATGATAACAAACACACACACTCATGATAACAAACACACACACACTCATGATAACAAACACACACACTCATGATAACAAACACACACACACTCATGATAACAAACACACACACACTCATGATAACAAACACACACACACTTATGATAACAAACACACACACTTATGATAACAAACACACACACACTCATGATAACAAATACACACACACTTATGATAACAAACACACACACACTCATGATAACAAACACACACACTCATGATAACAAACACACACACACTTATGATAACAAACACACACACTTATGATAACAAACACACACACACTCATGATAACAAACACACACACACTCATGATAACAAACACACACACTCATGATAACAAACACACACACACTCATGATAACAAACACACACACTCATGATAACAAACACACACACACTCATGATAACAAATACGCACACACTCATGATAACAAACACACACACTCATGATAACAAACACACACACACTCATGATAACAAACACACACACTCATGATAACAAACACACACACACTCATGATAACAAACACACACACTCATGATAACAAACACACACACTCATGATAACAAACACACACACACTCATGATAACAAACACACACACTTATGATAACAAATACGCACACACTTATGATAACAAATACACACACACTCATGATAACAAACACACACACACTCATGATAACAAACACACACACTCATGATAACAAACACACACACTCATGATAACAAACACACACACTCATGATAACAAACACACACACACTCATGATAACAAATACGCACACACTCATGATAACAAACACACACACTCATGATAACAAACACACACACACTCATGATAACAAACACACACACTCATGATAACAAACACACACACACTCATGATAACAAACACACACACTCATGATAACAAACACACACACTCATGATAACAAACACACACACACTCATGATAACAAACACACACACTCATGATAACAAATACGCACACACTCATGATAACAAACACACACACACTCATGATAACAAACACACACACACTCATGATAACAAACACACACACTCATGATAACAAACACACACACTCATGATAACAAACACACACACTCATGATAACAAACACACACACACTCATGATAACAAACACACACACTCATGATAACAAACGCACACACTCATGATAACAAACACACACACTCATGATAACAAACACACACACACTCATGATAACAAACACACACACACTCATGATAACAAACACACACACACTTATGATAACAAACACACACACTTATGATAACAAACACACACACACTCATGATAACAAATACACACACACTTATGATAACAAACACACACACACTCATGATAACAAACACACACACTCATGATAACAAACACACACACACTTATGATAACAAACACACACACTTATGATAACAAACACACACACACTCATGATAACAAACACACACACACTCATGATAACAAACACACACACTCATGATAACAAACACACACACACTCATGATAACAAACACACACACTCATGATAACAAACACACACACACTCATGATAACAAATACGCACACACTCATGATAACAAACACACACACTCATGATAACAAACACACACACACTCATGATAACAAACACACACACTCATGATAACAAACACACACACACTCATGATAACAAACACACACACTCATGATAACAAACACACACACTCATGATAACAAACACACACACACTCATGATAACAAACACACACACTCATGATAACAAACACACACACACTCATGATAACAAACACACACACTCATGATAACAAACACACACACACTTATGATAACAAACACACACACTTATGATAACAAACACACACACACTCATGATAACAAACACACACACACTCATGATAACAAACACACACACTCATGATAACAAACACACACACACTCATGATAACAAACACACACACTTATGATAACAAATACGCACACACTTATGATAACAAATACACACACACTCATGATAACAAACACACACACACTCATGATAACAAACACACACACTCATGATAACAAACACACACACTCATGATAACAAACACACACACTCATGATAACAAACACACACACACTCATGATAACAAATACGCACACACTCATGATAACAAACACACACACTCATGATAACAAACACACACACACTCATGATAACAAACACACACACTCATGATAACAAACACACACACACTCATGATAACAAACACACACACTCATGATAACAAACACACACACTCATGATAACAAACACACACACACTCATGATAACAAACACACACACTCATGATAACAAATACGCACACACTCATGATAACAAACACACACACACTCATGATAACAAACACACACACACTCATGATAACAAACACACACACTCATGATAACAAACACACACACTCATGATAACAAACACACACACTCATGATAACAAACACACACACACTCATGATAACAAACACACACACTCATGATAACAAACGCACACACTCATGATAACAAACACACACACTCATGATAACAAACACACACACTTATGATAACAAACACACACACACTCATGATAACAAACACACACACTTATGATAACAAACACACACACACTCATGATAACAAACACACACACTTATGATAACAAACACACACACACTCATGATAACAAACACACACACACACTCATGATAACAAACACACACACACTCATGATAACAAACACACACACACTCATGATAACAAACACACACACACTCATGATAACAAACACACACACACACTCATGATAACAAATACACACACACTCATGATAACAAATACACACACACTCATGATAACAAACACACACACTCATGATAACAAATACACACACACTTATGCGATAACAGACACACACACTGTGATGTCACAGGGGGTGTGCAGGTGTCTGACTGTGGTGACTTCCTGTCAACAGGTAACCCGAGTGACGACCTGCGGCTGACCTTCCCGGTGCGTGACGGCGTGGTCCTAGAGCCCTTCAGGTTAGAGCACAACCTGGCGGTCAGCAACCACGTCTTCCAGCTGAGGGACTCCGTCTACAAAACACTCATCTTGAGGTGAACGCACACACACGCACGCACGCACACGCACACACACACACACACTCACATACATGCACACGCACACACACGCACGCACACACACACACACACACACACACACACACGCACACGCAGAGAGAAATTATGATGGGCTTCAGAGTGTTGAAGTGATTTTTGGGACGGATGGATTTGTTGCGTTGTTCTCGTTGATGCATGTTAACTGTGTGTGTGTGTGTGTGTGTGTGTGTGTGTGTGTGTGTGTGTGTGTGTGTGTGTGTGTGTGTGTGTGTCTCAGACCGGACCTGGAGCTCCAGTTTAAGTGTTACCACCACGAGGATCGACAGATGAACACCAACTGGCCCGCCTCGGTCCAGGTCTGACCTCCTCTTCCTCTCCTTTTACCTCCAGGCTTTTCTTCTTGTTTGTATGTTGAGTCACAAACGACCCGTGTAAACGTTGTAAACAGAGAGGATCACGTTCAGTAACGATAGATCCTCCTCCTCCTCCTCCTCCTCCTCCTCCTCCTCCTCCTCCTCCTCCTCCTCCTCCTCCTCAGGTGAGCGTGAACGCGACCCCTCTCACCATCGAGCGAGGCGACAACAAGACCTCCCACAAGCCCTTGTACCTGAAGCAGGTGTGCCAGCCGGGCAGGAACACCATCCAGATCACCGTCACCGCCTGCTGCTGCGTAAGAAGCTCCGCTCGTCCGCCGCAGGGAGGAGGAGGCGCTCGCCGCTAACGCACCTGTCTGTCTCTCCGCAGTCTCACCTGTTCGTCCTCCAGCTGGTCCACCGCCCCTCGGTCCGCTCCGTGCTTCAGGGTCTGATGAAGAAGAGGCTGCTGCCGGCCGAGCACTGCGTCACCAAGAGTGAGCAGAGACACGCAGACACACACAGAGACACACACACAGAGACACACACAGACACACACACAGAGACACACAGAGACACACAGAGACACACAGAGACACACACACGCAGAGACACACAGACACACAGAGACACACAGACACACACAGAGAGACACACACGCAGAGACACACAGACACACAGAGACACACAGACACACACAGAGAGACACACACGCAGACACACACACGCAGACACACACAGACACACGCAGACACACACAGACACACACAGACACACACAGACACACACGCAGACACACACACGCAGAGACACGCAGACACACACACACGCAGAGACACACGCAGACACACACAGAGAGACACACACGCAGAGACACACACACAGAGACACACACACAGAGACACACACGCAGAGACACACAGACACACACACAGACACACACACACAGAGACACACACGCAGAGACACACAGAGACACACACGCAGAGACACACAGACACACACACAGAGACACACACAGAGACACACACAGAGACACACACGCAGAGACACACACAGAGAGACACACAGAGACACACACGCAGAGACACACACAGACACACACAGACACACACACAGAGACACACACACGCAGAGACACACACAGACACACACGCAGAGACACACACACGCAGAGACACACAGACACACACAGACACACACACAGACACACACGCAGACACACACACGCAGAGACACACAGACACACACAGAGAGACACACACGCAGACACACACACGCAGAGACACACACGCAGAGACACGCAGACACACGCAGACACACACACACGCAGAGACACACGCAGACACACACAGAGAGACACACACGCAGAGACACACACGCAGAGACACACACACAGAGACACACACGCAGAGACACACAGACACACACACAGAGACACACACACAGAGACACACACGCAGAGACACACAGACACACACACAGAGACACACACACAGAGACACACACGCAGAGACACACAGACACACACAGAGAGACACACACGCAGACACACACACGCAGACACACACACGCAGAGACACGCAGACACACGCAGACACACACACACGCAGAGACACACGCAGACACACACAGAGAGACACACACGCAGAGACACACACACAGAGACACACACGCAGAGACACACAGACACACACGCAGAGACACACAGACACACACACAGAGACACACACAGAGACACACACGCAGAGACACACACGCAGAGACACACAGAGACACACACGCAGAGACACACACAGACACACACAGACACACACACAGAGACACACAGACACACACACAGAGACACACACAGACACACACAGACACACACACAGAGACACACAGACACACACAGACACACACACAGACACACACAGACACACACGCAGAGACACACAGACACACACGCAGAGACACACAGACACACACACAGAGACACACACAGAGACACACACGCAGAGACACACACGCAGAGACACACACAGACACACACGCAGAGACACACACACGCAGACACACACAGACACACACAGACACACACACAGACACACACACAGACACACACACACGCAGAGACACACACGCAGAGACACACACACGCAGAGACACACAGACACACACACACGCAGAGACACACACGCAGAGACACACAGACACACACACAGAGACACACACACGCAGAGACACACACAGACACACACACACGCAGAGACACACACGCAGAGACACACAGACACACACGCAGAGACACGCAGAGACACACAGAGACACACAGAGACACACACGCAGAGACACACACGCAGAGACACACACGCAGACACACACAGAGACAGACACACACACGCAGACACACACACGCAGACACACACACGCAGACACACACACGCAGACACACACACGCAGACACACACACGCAGAGACACACACGCAGACACACACGCAGACACACACACAGACACACACACGCAGACACACACACACAGAGACACACGCAGACACACGCAGAGACACACACAGACACACACACGCAGAGACACACACAGAGACACACACAGACACACACATGCAGAGACACACGCAGAGACACACACAGAAACACACACGCAGACACACACACGCAGACACACACAGAGACACACGCAGACACACACAGAGACACACACAGAGACACACACAGAGACACACAGACACACACAGAGACACACACGCAGACACACGCAGAGACACACACACAGACACACACACGCAGACACACACAGACACAGACACACACATGCAGAGACACACACGCAGAGACACACAGAGACACACACGCAGACACACAGACACACACACAGACACACACGCAGAGACACACACACAGAGACACACACAGAGACACACACGCAGAGACACACAGACACACACACAGAGACACACACAGAGACACACACGCAGAGACACACACGCAGAGACACACAGAGAGACACGCAGAGACACACACAGAGACACACAGAGACACACACACGCAGAGACACACACGCAGAGACACACACGCAGACACACACACAGACACACACACAGAGACACACACAGACACACACACAGAGACACACACAGAGACACACACAGACACACACACAGAGACACACGCAGACAGACACACACACAGAGACACACACAGACACACACGCAGAGAGACACACAGAGACACACACGCAGACACACACGCAGACACACACGCAGAGACACACGCAGAGACACACGCAGAGACACACGCAGACACACACGCAGACAGACACACACACAGACACACACACAGACACACACGCAGAGAGACACACAGAGACACACAGAGACACACACAGAGACACACGCAGACACACACGCAGAGACACACACAGAGACACACGCAGACACACACGCAGACACACACGCAGAGACACACGCAGAGACACACACAGAGACACACACAGAGACACACGCAGAGACACACACAGAGACACACGCAGACACACACGCAGACACACACGCAGAGACACACGCAGAGACACACACAGACACACACGCAGAGACACACACAGACACACACGCAGAGACACACGCAGAGACACACACAGAGACACACACAGACACACACGCAGAGACACACACAGACACACACACAGACACACACACAGAGACACACAGAGACACACACAGAGACACACGCAGACACACACGCAGACAGACACACACACAGACACACACACAGACACACACGCAGAGAGACACACAGAGACACACAGAGACACACACAGAGACACACGCAGACACACACGCAGAGACACACACAGAGACACACGCAGACACACACGCAGAGACACACGCAGAGACACACACAGAGACACACACAGAGACACACGCAGAGACACACACAGAGACACACGCAGAGACACACACAGACACACACGCAGAGACACACACAGACACACACGCAGAGACACACGCAGAGACACACACAGAGACACACACAGACACACACGCAGAGACACACACAGACACACACGCAGACACACACACAGACACACACACAGACACACACACAGAGACACACAGAGACACACACAGAGACACACGCAGACACACACGCATCGATACTCTGAGCCGATCGATCGTGTTTTGCTAACGTGAACTCTCTCTCTCTCTCTCAGTCAAGAGGAACTTCAGCAGCGGTTCGATCCCCGGGACGCCCGGGCTGAACGGAGAGGACGGCGTGGAGCAGACCGCCATCCGGGTCTCGCTGAAGTGTCCCATCACGTTCCGCCGCATCCAGCTGCCGGCCAGAGGTCACGACTGCAGACACATACAGGTCAGAGGTCACGACTGCAGACACATACAGGTCAGAGGTCACGACTGCAGACGCATACAGGTCAGAGGTCACGACTGCAGACGCATACAGGTCAGAGGTCACGACTGCAGACGCATACAGGTCAGAGGTCACGACTGCAGACGCATACAGGTCAGAGGTCACGACTGCAGACGCATACAGGTCAGAGGTCACGACTGCAGACGCATACAGGTCAGAGGTCACGACTGCAGACGCATACAGGTCAGAGGTCACGACTGCAGACGTTATCTACAGCGGTACACTGATGTTCTCTGTTCTACTGTTTTATTTCTACATGAAGAGGCTCTAACCCTTCCGGGTCTTGAAGCGCGGAGCCGCGCTTGACGATGTTTACGTTTTGTAAATATGAATAGCTACGAGACTCTCACAGGAGCTCACAGCCTGTGGAGTCTGGAGGCTCCGCCCCCTGTGTGTTCCTACGAGACTCTCACAGGAGCTCACAGCCTGTGGAGTCTGGAGGCTCCGCCCCCTGTGTGTTCCTACGAGACTCTCACAGGAGCTCACAGCCTGTGGAGTCTGGAGGCTCCGCCCCCTGTGTGTTCCTACGAGACTCTCACAGGAGCTCACAGCCTGTGGAGTCTGGAGGCTCCGCCCCCTGTGTGTTCCTACGAGACTCTCACAGGAGCTCACAGCCTGTGGAGTCTGGAGGCTCCGCCCCCTGTGTGTTCCTACGAGACTCTCACAGGAGCTCACAGCCTGTGGAGTCTGGAGGCTCCGCCCCCTGTGTGTTCCTACGAGACTCTCACAGGAGCTCACAGCCTGTGGAGTCTGGAGGCTCCGCCCCCTGTGTGTTCCTACGAGACTCTCACAGGAGCTCACAGCCTGTGGAGTCTGGAGGCTCCGCCCCCTGTGTGTTCCTACGAGACTCTCACAGGAGCTCACAGCCTGTGGAGTCTGGAGGCTCCGCCCCCTGTGTGTTCCTACGAGACTCTCACAGGAGCTCACAGCCTGCGGAGTCTGGAGGCTCCGCCCCCTGTGTGTTCCTACGAGACTCTCACAGGAGCTCACAGCCTGCGGAGTCTGGAGGCTCCGCCCCCTGTGTGTTCCTACGAGACTCTCACAGGAGCTCACAGCCTGTGGAGTCTGGAGGCTCCGCCCCCTGTGTGTTCCTACGAGACTCTCACAGGAGCTCACAGCCTGTGGAGTCTGGAGGCTCCGCCCCCTGTGTGTTCCTACGAGACTCTCACAGGAGCTCACAGCCTGTGGAGTCTGGAGGCTCCGCCCCCTGTGTGTTCCTACGAGACTCTCACAGGAGCTCACAGCCTGCGGAGTCTGGAGGCTCCGCCCCCTGTGTGTTCCTACGAGACTCTCACAGGAGCTCACAGCCTGTGGAGTCTGGAGGCTCCGCCCCCTGTGTGTTCCTACGAGACTCTCACAGGAGCTCACAGCCTGTGGAGTCTGGAGGCTCCGCCCCCTGTGTGTTCCTACGAGACTCTCACAGGAGCTCACAGCCTGTGGAGTCTGTGTGGAGCTCCGCCTTTCACCGTGATTTGTGGATTCATGTGTCCGTTAACATTTTGTGTGAAACTACCCAATGAACACTCAGGAAATCCCTAAGGACCTACCCACTCACCTACGCTGCAAAAATACAGTTTTGTAGACATTTATTTACATGTATCTACCATTTTATTCATATATTCCACTGCTTTTGTGAACCTAAGACCTTTGGTAAAACAATTTCCATCACCAAAACAGTTTGTCTACATCAGTAAAGTTATGTTTTCACAAGAGATATGAAGAATTTCCAAAATCGAGCTTCAATTTTTCAGCTTTAGAGCCATATTATCACTTTATTTACACTGATTATATAGAGAGCTGAGATTGTTCTGCCATTGTTGATGTAACACATGGGTATCTATCTCATATGCAAGTGCCTTTTAAAAGGAGAATTTAAGAAAGTATGTAAAATCGAGAAAAAGGCCTAAGACCCTGAAGGGTTAAAGAGTTTGATATTTTTCATATATATATATATATATATATATATATATATATATATATATATATATATATATATATATATATATATATATATATATAAAAATACTAAACCCACTGATCTGTCTGTCTGCAGTGTTTTGACCTGGAGTCGTACCTGCAGCTGAACTGTGAGAGAGGAACCTGGAGATGTCCTGTGTGCAAGTACGTCTCTATTTATTATTCATTTATCATAAAACCTGTTTCTACACATGTATATAATGTGTGTGTGTGTGCGTGTGTGTGTGTGTGTGTGTGTGCGTGCAGTAAAACCGCCCTGTTGGAAGGTCTGGAGGTGGATCAGTACATGCTCGGGATCCTCATCTACGTTCAGAAGTAAGAAAGGTTCCTTCAGACTTTACTTTGAGTGTTTTGATCGTCTGTATTTTATTTTGAAGGTCTGCTTCCTCCCCCAGCTCCGAGTACGAGGAGATCACCATCGACCCGGTGTGCAGCTGGAAGCCGGTCCCGGTGAAGCCGGACCTGCATGTGAAGGAGGACCCGGACGGCCCGGTGCTGAAGCGCTGCCGGACGCTCAGCCCGAGTCACATGGTGCTGCCCAGCGTCATGGAGATGATCGCATCACTAGGCCCCGCCCCCTCCTCGCCCATGCCCTACCCGCCCCTCCCTGCAGGGGGCAGCGCAGCGGACTACCCTCCAGGTACCCCGTCCTCCTGGGCCTCCTGGGCCTCCTGGGCCTCCTGGGCCAGCTGCTGATCAGTGACCAATGATCAATGATCTCAACTGTGTGTGTGTGTGTGTGTGTGTGTGTGTGTGTGTGTGTGTGTGTGTGTGTGTGTGTGTGTGTCCTCAGCTCCGTCCTATCCCAGTCAACATACTGGTTTCTCAGACTTCACTGGTCCTGGTCTTGGTGGGGACTTCTCGTCCCCCGGTCCGCCCCCCCTCTCCTACCAGTCTGAGCTCCTCCTCTCCCCCGACAAGCCCCTCCCCCACCTGACTGCACAGGTAGGCTTCATCTTCATCTTCATCTTCATCATGTTTGTAATGGGGATTATTTACTCAGTTCACCTCCTGCTCCCTCCTCTCCTGTCTCCTTCCTCTCCTGTCTCCTTCCTCTCCTCTCCTGTCTCCTTCCTCTCCTCTCCTGTCTCCTTCCTCTCCTCTCCTGTCTCCTTCCTCTCCTCTCCTGTCTCCTTCCTCTCCTGTCTCCCTCCTCTCCTGTCTCCTTCCTCTCCTCTCCTGTCTCCTTCCTCTCCTCTCTCCTTCCTCTCCTCTCCTGTCTCCTTCCTCTCCTGTCTCCTTCCTCTCCTCTCCTGTCTCCTTCCTCTCCTCTCCTGTCTCCTTCCTCTCCTCTCCTGTCTCCTTCCTCTCCTCTCCTGTCTCCTTCCTCTCCTGTCTCCCTCCTCTCCTGTCTCCTTCCTCTCCTCTCCTGTCTCCTTCCTCTCCTGTCTCCTTCCTCTCCTCTCCTGTCTCCTTCCTCTCCTGTCTCCTTCCTCTCTTCTCCTGTCTCCTTCCTCTCCTCTCCTGTCTCCTTCCTCTCCTCTCCTGTCTCCTTCCTCTCCTCTCCTGTCTCCTTCCTCTCCTGTCTCCCTCCTCTCCTGTCTCCTTCCTCTCCTCTCCTGTCTCCTTCCTCTCCTGTCTCCTTCCTCTCCTGTCTCCTTCCTCTCCTCTCCTGTCTCCTTCCTCTCCTGTCTCCTTCCTCTCTTCTCCTGTCTCCTTCCTCTCCTCTCCTGTCTCCTTCCTCTCCTGTCTCCTTCCTCTCCTCTCCTGTCTCCTTCCTCTCCTGTCTCCTTCCTCTCTTCTCCTGTCTCCTTCCTCTCCTCTCCTGTCTCCTTCCTCTCCTCTCCTGTCTCCTTCCTCTCCTCTCCTGTCTCCTTCCTCTCCTCTCCTGTCTCCTTCCTCTCCTGTCTCCTTCCTCTCTTCTCCTGTCTCCTTCCTCTCCTCTCCTGTCTCCTTCCTCTCCTGTCTCCTTCCTCTCCTCTCCTGTCTCCTTCCTCTCCTGTCTCCTTCCTCTCTTCTCCTGTCTCCTTCCTCTCCTCTCCTGTCTCCTTCCTCTCCTCTCCTGTCTCCTTCCTCTCCTCTCCTGTCTCCTTCCTCTCCTCTCCTGTCTCCTTCCTCTCCTGTCTCCTTCCTCTCATCTCCTGTCTCCTTCCTCTCTTCTCCTGTCTCCTTCCTCTCCTCTCCTGTCTCCTTCCTCTCCTGTCTCCTTCCTCTCTTCTCCTGTCTCCTTCCTCTCCTCTCCTGTCTCCTTCCTCTCCTCTCCTGTCTCCTTCCTCTCCTGTCTCCTTCCTCTCCTCTCCTGCCTCCTTCCTCTCCTCTCCTGCCTCCTTCCTCTCCTCTCCTGTCTCCTTCCTCTCCTGTCTCCTTCCTCTCCTGTCTCCTTCCTCTCCTCTCCTGTCTCCTTCCTCTCTTCTCCTGTCTCCTTCCTCTCCTGTCTCCTTCCTCTCTTCTCCTGTCTCCTTCCTCTCCTCTCCTGTCTCCTTCCTCTCTTCTCCTGTCTCCTTCCTCTCCTCTCCTGTCTCCTTCCTCTCCTGTCTCCTTCCTCTCCTGTCTCCTTCCTCTCCTGTCTCCTTCCTCTCCTGTCTCCTTCCTCTCCTCTCCTGTCTCCTTCCTCTCCTCTCCTGTCTCCTTCCTCTCCTCTCCTGTCTCCTTCCTCTCCTGTCTCCTTCCTCTCTTCTCCTGTCTCCTTCCTCTCCTCTCCTGTCTCCTTACTCTCCTGTCTCCTTCCTCTCCTCTCCTGTCTCCTTCCTCTCCTCTCCTGTCTCCTTCCTCTCCTCTCCTGTCTCCTTCCTCTCATCTCCTTCCTCTCCTCTCCTGTCTCCTTCCTCTCCTGTCTCCTTCCTCTCCTCTCCTGTCTCCTTCCTCTCCTCTCCTGTCTCCTTCCTCTCCTCTCCTGTCTCCTTCCTCTCATCTCCTGTCTCCTTCCTCTCCTCTCCTGTCTCCTTCTTCTCCTGTCTCCTTCCTCTCCTCTCCTGTCTCCTTCCTCTCCTCTCCTGTCTCCTTCCTCTCTTCTCCTGTCTCCTTCCTCTCTTCTCCTGTCTCCTTCCTCTCTTCTCCTGTCTCCTTCCTCTCCTCTCCTGTCTCCTTCCTCTCTTCTCCTGTCTCCTTCCTCTCCTCTCCTGTCTCCTTCCTCTCCTCTCCTGTCTCCTTCCTCTCCTCTCCTGTCTCCTTCCTCTCCTGTCTCCTTCCTCTCCTGTCTCCTTCCTCTCCTCTCCTGTCTCCTTCCTCTCCTCTCCTGTCTCCTTCCTCTCTTCTCCTGTCTCCTTCCTCTCCTCTCCTGTCTCCTTCCTCTCTTCTCCTGTCTCCTTCCTCTCCTCTCCTGTCTCCTTCCTCTCCTCTCCTGTCTCCTTCCTCTCCTCTCCTGTCTCCTTCCTCTCCTCTCCTGTCTCCTTCCTCTCCTCTCATCTCCTTCCTCTCCTCCCCTGTCTCCTTCCTCTCCTGTCTCCTTCCTCTCCTCTCCTGTCTCCTTCCTCTCCTCTCCTGTCTCCTTCCTCTCTTCTCCTGTCTCCTTCCTCTCCTCTCCTGTCTCCTTCCTCTCCTCTCCTGTCTCCTTCCTCTCTTCTCCTGTCTCCTTCCTCTCCTCTCCTGTCTCCTTCCTCTCCTCTCCTGTCTCCTTCCTCTCTTCTCCTGTCTCCTTCCTCTCCTCTCCTGTCTCCTTCCTCTCCTCTCCTGTCTCCTTCCTCTCTTCTCCTGTCTCCTTCCTCTCCTCTCCTGTCTCCTTCCTCTCTTCTCCTGTCTCCTTCCTCTCCTCTCCTGTCTCCTTCCTCTCCTCTCCTGTCTCCTTCCTCTCCTCTCCTGTCTCCTTCCTCTCCTCTCCTGTCTCCTTCCTCTCCTCTCCTGTCTCCTTCCTCTCCTCCCCTGTCTCCTTCCTCTCCTGTCTCCTTCCTCTCCTCTCCTGTCTCCTTCCTCTCCTCTCCTGTCTCCTTCCTCTCTTCTCCTGTCTCCTTCCTCTCCTCTCCTGTCTCCTTCCTCTCTTCTCCTGTCTCCCTCCTCTCCTCTCCTGTCTCCTTCCTCTCCTCTCCTGTCTCCTTCCTCTCCTCTCCTGTCTCCTTCCTCTCCTGTCTCCTTCCTCTCCTCTCCTGTCTCCTTCCTCTCCTCTCCTGTCTCCTTCCTCTCCTCTCCTGTCTCCTTCCTCTCCTCTCCTGTCTCCTTCCTCTCCTCTCATCTCCTTCCTCTCCTCCCCTGTCTCCTTCCTCTCCTGTCTCCTTCCTCTCCTCTCCTGTCTCCTTCCTCTCCTCTCCTGTCTCCTTCCTCTCTTCTCCTGTCTCCTTCCTCTCCTCTCCTGTCTCCTTCCTCTCCTCTCCTGTCTCCTTCCTCTCTTCTCCTGTCTCCTTCCTCTCCTCTCCTGTCTCCTTCCTCTCCTCTCCTGTCTCCTTCCTCTCTTCTCCTGTCTCCTTCCTCTCCTCTCCTGTCTCCTTCCTCTCCTCTCCTGTCTCCTTCCTCTCTTCTCCTGTCTCCTTCCTCTCCTCTCCTGTCTCCTTCCTCTCCTCTCCTGTCTCCTTCCTCTCCTCTCCTGTCTCCTTCCTCTCCTCTCCTGTCTCCTTCCTCTCCTCTCATCTCCTTCCTCTCCTCCCCTGTCTCCTTCCTCTCCTGTCTCCTTCCTCTCCTCTCCTGTCTCCTTCCTCTCCTCTCCTGTCTCCTTCCTCTCTTCTCCTGTCTCCTTCCTCTCCTCTCCTGTCTCCTTCCTCTCTTCTCCTGTCTCCCTCCTCTCCTCTCCTGTCTCCTTCCTCTCCTCTCCTGTCTCCTTCCTCTCCTCTCCTGTCTCCTTCCTCTCCTGTCTCCTTCCTCTCCTCTCCTGTCTCCTTCCTCTCCTCTCCTGTCTCCTTCCTCTCCTCTCCTGTCTCCTTCCTCTCCTCTCCTGTCTCCTTCCTCTCATCTCCTTCCTCTCCTCCCCTGCTCTCAGATGTCGGGCCGTTTGGACTCCACTTCCCATGGTGCACCTCTCTCCCAGCAGCAGGGTCTCCATGGCAACGTGATGATGCAGCGTAGCAACCAGAACACCCGTCTCCAAGGCGACGGCTCCTTCGGTCTTGGAGCGACGGAGGTTCCTGAACCGTCTTTAGACGTGAGATTATATTATTATTATTATTATTATTATTATTATCACCACCATGTAATACTCTACCGTGGTATTAATACTAAATAATAACATTTACTATTTAAATAATGTATTCAAATATCTATAATTATAAATGTAACCGTATTTAAATATGTATATAGTATATTTAACTATTTATATAATATATTTAAACTTATTTAACTATTTATATATATATTTAAACTTATTTAACTATTTATATAATATGTTTAAACGTATTTAACTATTTATATAATATGTTTAAACGTATTTAACTATTTATATAATACATTTAAATGTATTTAAACATGTGTATAATATTGTTTACACGTATTTACTATTTATATAATATATTTCAACTTATTTAACTATTTTATATAATATATTTAAACTTATTTAACTATTTATATATATATATTTAAACTTATTTAACTATTTATATATACATTTAAATGTATTTAAACATGTGTATAATATTGTTTACACGTATTTACTATTTATATAATACATTTAAACATACTTAACTATTTTATATAACATATTTAAACTTATTTAACTATTTATATATATATATTTAAACTTATTTAACTATTTTATATAATATATTTAAACTTATTTAACTATTTATATATATATATTTAAACTTATTTAACTATTTATATATATATATTTAAACTTATTTAACTATTTTATATAATATATTTAAACTTATTTAACTATTTATATATATATATTTAAACTTATTTAACTATTTATATATATATATTTAAACTTATTTAACTATTTTATATAATATATTTAAACTTATTTAACTATTTATATATAATATATTTAAACTTATTTAACTATTTATATATATATTTAAACTTATTTAACTATTTATATATACATTTAAACATGTTTATAATATTGTTTACACATATTTAAATATTGATATAGTTTATTTACACGTATTTAAAGCTAAACAGTTTGTTGAGTCTTCAGGATGAAAACAGGAAGTCGTGTTTCACCACTTCCTGTTTGTTTGTTTGTTTGTTTGTGAAGTTGCTTCCGGAGTTGACCAACCCAGACGAGTTGCTGTCGTACCTCGGACCTCCGGACCTCCCGAGCAACAACAACGACGACCTGCTGTCGCTGTTTGAGAACAACTGAACACACACACACACACACACACACACACACACACACACACACACACACACACGCACACACACACACACACACACACACACACACACACACACGCACACACACACACACACACACACACACACACACACACACACACACACACACACACACACACACTCTGTAAGATATGAACTCGACTCCTCGCAGGACGGAGCGGACCTTTAGAGCGGAGGACTCTTGTTTTATTGATGTTTTTTAACCCTCTGATGCCGGGACGCCTCATCGGACCTCGCCGCTCACAGGAAGTGTCTCGTCCTCGTCTACGTTCGTCCTCGTCTACGTTCGTCCTCGTCTACGTTCGTCCTCGTCTACGTTCGTCCTCGTCTACGTTCGTCCTCGTCTACGTTCGTCCTCGTCTACGTTCGTCCTCGTCTACGTTCGTCCTCGTCTACGTTCGTCCTCGTCTACGTTCGGCAGCGACCGGGAGGACGCTGGGATTTGTAGTTTAAAGTGTGAGTGAGGTTTTTAAATGTGAAGCTTTAAAGAGAAACGTGGTTCACAAACAGGAAGTGCCCCGTTCACACTCAGCCGCCTCTAACGTTATTATTATTGTTGTTGTTGTTGTTGTTTTACAGGAGTTCAAGTTAGATTTTAAACACTTTTATTCCCTCACACACGTGAGATTGTGTCATAATGTTTGATATCTTCACTGTTTCATGTAAACGGTGGGTCACCTGGTTTCCTGTCAAATAAAATGTTTCCCTCTCACGTTGTCTCTCTGCTGCAGAGACGGGAGGACCAATCACAGCCCACGTCCTCCTGTCTCTCTGACCAATCACAGCCCACGTCCTCCTGTCTCTCTGACCAATCACAGCCCACGTCCTCCTGTCTCTCTGACCAATCACAGCCCACGTCCTCCTGTCTCTCTGACCAATCACAGGCCAGGTCTTCTCCACTGATGTTTGTGATGTTTAGTCCCAGTTCTTCTTCTACTGTGTAAAAAGAGATCAGAGATCAGATGGAAACAGAGACTAGTGTCTACTTCTTCTTCTTCTACTTCTACTACTTCTTCTACTACTTCTACTTCTTCTACTACTTCTTCTACTACTTCTACTTCTACTACTACTTCTTCTACTACTTCTACTTCTTCTATTTCTACTACTTCTACTTCTACTACTTCTTCTACTACTTCTACTTCTTCTATTTCTACTACTTCTACTTCTACTACTACTTCTTCTACTACTTCTACTTCTTCTATTTCTACTACTTCTACTTCTACTACTACTTCTACTTCTTCTATTTCTACTTCTACTTCTTCTACTCCTTCTACTACTACTTCTTCTTCTCTGGAGACATGAAACCTAAAAGTGAACTCTTTCTCTTTTGATCTTCTGCTCCCTGATAATAAATAATGTGAGCTGCATGAAGAGTCTAAAGGTCAGTGAGCCTTCAGGTCTGTTGGTCACGTGAACATCAGGTTCAGGGTCCCGATCAGGTCTGATCAATACTGGGGCGGTCCTGTAGCGTGATCAATAAGCAGGTTTCTCTGGACGATCAAGAATCTGGTCTTTCCTCCTTCAGTTTATTATCAATAAACATTATTTCCTATGAATAGAATCAGGGCGGCTGAGTGTAAATGACTTAAATCTGTGTTTTCATCAGATAAGAGCTTCATGACACACACACACACACACACACACACACACACACACACACGATGGACCCCGGTGTCTCGTGCTCAGTGAGCCCAGTGGCTTCTGGGTAAATCAATCTGTACATGATCACACTGTTTGATTCGGTTATGATGATGAAGAAGATGATGAAAGCCTTTGTAATTTAATAAACACACACTGGAAAGACACACAGTTCATGATGTCACTTTATGTTCAATCAATAGATATCAGTTATTGATCCCCGTGTGTGTGTGTGTGTGTGTGTGTGTGTGTGTGTGTGTGTGTGTGTGTGTGTGTGTAAACTAAACTTGTATTGAACCGGACGGACCGCGCCCTTGCTGCGTGATCGCGCACCCACATTCTCCGCCTGACAGCGGGAACGCGCGCCGACTGCGGGACTTGACTTTAGGCCTCCGCGTGCGCTGCTCGTATTGGACACCCGAGTTGTCACAATGATGCAGGGGGGCGCGCGCTGTTCAGGATTTTATAACCGGGACAGATAAAAGGGGGCGGTGTTACAGCGAGAAAGCGCTAAAAACACCCGATCCCCGCCCGTAGCGGGCCACACAGCTGTATTAATCAAACCCACCCTCTAAAGGGTCAGTTCAGCTACAGCCCAGCCAAAAGGGGCGGGTTCATCCGTTCTGGCCGCTGATTTGCTTAAACGGGTGTCAATCACATATTTCGGGGCTACCAATTGGCTCGCTTTGATTTCAAACCGCCCATCGGCGTGTTATATAAAATTAAACCACACGGCACCTTCTTTTCTCGGATCCTTCTGGCCAGCCGTGTCTCAGCTCCAGGAAAAAAAAACGTTCAGTCCACTCGCTCCGGTTCAGTCAGCTAAAATGGCCAGACCACGAGTCTTCTTCGACGTCGCCTCCAACGGCAGCCCGATGGGCCGCGTGGTGATGGAGGTAACCGTCTCTCCGCCGTGCAGCCGGTGCAGCAGCCCGTTTCTGCTGCTCCGGTTCCGCTAACCGTCTTTGTTTTTATGGGCCACGAAGCCCCTGTGTGCTGCGCACGGTTGAACCCGTGTGTTCCCCCGCCGCTAACTGTTCAGAACGCACGAGCGGACCCGTAGCCAAGCTGTCACGAGCGCATCTGCCTTGAATGGACCATGTGCACGTGTGTGTGCGTGTGTGGCTCGAGCTAAAGGGACTGCGTAACGGATCCTCACGTCACCGCTTTATTCTGTCATATTTAACATGGCGTTTATGTGCATGATAAAGAGACTATGTATAATCTGACCGGTATTGTAACGCTGGACTACCGGCTCGTGCATGCCCTCATAACTGGCTGACTGACGGTAGCGTCACGCTGAGGCCGCTGGAGGCCCGCGGGCCATGTTTGAGCCGCCGGCTAGCAGGCTGAACTAATGCTAACGGACCGTTCAGTCAACTCTTTGTTGCGTTTCGCGGCCTTTTCACAAGCCCGGGAAAACCGACTTCAATCCGCGGGCGTCTGTTATGTTGAACGGTCTCGATGAATGTCTGTGTGAATTACAATTATACTTTTTGTATTGTGTTTTATTTATTCTGGTTTCATTCTGATTTCAAAATGTGAAAGTTTACTGTCTGCCGCATAAGCGAACTGTGCTGCTTCCTGTCTGCGCACGCAGTCCTGGAAAGTTCCATGAGGGGGGAGGGGCTCTCCGCATGATGATGATGGGGGCTGTAGGAAGATGGCCGACATCCCGTTACACTTTTTTTTTCTTCGTAATCTTATTCCCACAATGAAGAAGCGGACCGTTACGTAACGGGCTGCTGTTTGGTTTTACAGTCACGTCATTGTCACGTGGGTCCTTTATATCCAGTTAAAGGAAGCTGAACGCAACGCTGCCATTTTGTGCCCGTTGCAGCCGAGCCCCATAATGCGCGTTCCCGACGGGCCCGTGAACCCGCACTTCTCAGCTTCCCTGCGCTAACGTCTGTCTTCAGCTGGTGTTGAATGTAACGTGAGCTCCTACACATGGAGCTCTGGCTTCTGTTGCTGCTCTGAGATCAGTCTCCCTGCAGTGCTGACACCTGACCTGTGTGCAGTGGACCAGTTGAACTGGTTTCAGATCAGTCACACGAGGTGAAGCTGCTCTGGACGGCCAACAGTCAGCGGGTCACTGATCTCGCGACCTTTGACCCTCTTCTCCGTCCTCTGCAGCTCCGCGACGACGTGGTGCCAAAGACCGCCGAGAACTTCCGGGCCCTGTGCACCCACGACAAGGGCTTCGGCTACAAGGGCTCCAGCTTCCACCGCATCATCCCCAAGTTCATGTGCCAGGTGAGGCGGCCATGACGGTCACTGTCACGGAAGAGTCTGTTTTAAAATGGCTATTTCCAGGCCTGGAAAATCCCAAAAGTGTTGTAAAAGTCATGTAAATGTGTTATATTCATGTGTTCATTTACGCTGAGTTTGAATGAATATGCTTTTAAAAAGACTCAAAATATAAGCAGGCATACATACAGGCATCTATATAAATGTTTATTCTTTTAATCAAACTATTGTCTCATTCATTTGTGTCATTTAAGGTTTACTGTATGCTTTGTATTCTCATTGTTAGTTTAAATACTACATTTAAAGTCATGAAATCCATTAGTCAGCATGTGTATGAACCCTGTATTTTAGCGCATAACATTAATAATAATTGTCTTTCTGTAGAACAATGCTACTTGAGTACGGGGCCTTAAGTGTGTGTTAATGTGTGTGTGTTAATGTGTGTGTGTGCGCGCAGGGCGGTGACTTCACCAACCACAACGGAACCGGCGGGAAGTCCATCTACGGCAACAAGTTCGCCGATGAGAACTTCACCCTGAAGCACGCCGTGGCCGGCACCCTGTCCATGGCCAACGCCGGGCCCAACACCAACGGGTCCCAGTTCTTCATCTGCACAGACAAAACCCCGTGGTGAGCCATGTGGGGATGTTAGCATAGCTTAGCATAATGACTGGCAGCAAGCGAGGACAGCTAGCATTAATGTTTTAACGTCTCGCTGTCTTCTACACAGACAATAGCATGTTAGCTTAGCATAAAGACTGGCAGCAGGTGGGGACAGCTAGCATTAATGTTTTAACGTCTCGCTGTCTTCTACACAGACAATAGCGTGTTAGCTTAGCATAAAGACCGGCAGCAGGTGGGGACAGCTAGCATTAATGTTTTAACGTCTCGCTGTCTTCTGCACAGACGATAGCGTGTTAGCTTAGCATAAAGACTGGCAGCAGGTGGGGACAGTTAGCATTAATGTTTTAACGTCTCGCTGTCTTCTACACCGACAATAGCGTGTTAGCTTAGCATAAAGACTGGCAGCAGGTGGGGACAGTTGGCATTATTGTTAGCGTCTCCGTCCTCTACACAGAAGTAGCGTGTTAGCTTAGCATGATGATGATGTGTCTGTGTTGCAGGCTGGATGGGAAGCACGTGGTGTTCGGCACCGTGGTGGAGGGCATGGACGTGGTGAAGAAGATGGATGAAAACGGCAGCCAGAGCGGCAAAACCTCGTCCAAGATCACCATCGCCGACTGCGGTCAGCTCTGAGCGCCGGCGCTTCAGCCCTGTAGCCACGCCCCCGTAGGCTCCGCCCCCTCCGCCGTTCAACATTCCTTATAGATGGCGTTTCAAACCCCCACATACCTTTTTTATTTTATTCCGTTATTCAAATAATGTTGTTGCATTCGTGACTTTTCCTTTCAGAAGTTTCTTTTGCATTAGCAGGCTTTTTTCACAATGTCCCAACGTTTTTTATTTTTAAGTCAAATAATGAAGAATAAGAAAATAAAACAGAAAAGTTGCCTTGAGAATTGAAACATTTGTTGTTTTTTATTTCTAACTTGTGCTGTTACACAACCTTTAATGCAGAACCAGATGTCATGTGACCAGAAGTGTAACTTACGTTACAACACGTGTGTGACAGTTCTTTCATGAGCGGTTCGTCCAGCAGAGGGAGCTCTTCAGCTTGACTTGTATTTAGTATTTTTAAGATGAACATTCCTCATTCAGAGGTGAGACTGTTTGTTCTGCTTCATTTAACCGGTTCAGTTCTGCAGTGAAACTCAGTGATAAGAATGAATACGTTTTTATCAGGACAAGACGTTGATGGGACCGTTCATTGTGAACGAGCTGTCAATCAGTCTGGACCCGCCCACAAACACCTGAGGTTTAAAGCATGGGACTTCTATTAAAGTTCAACGAGGTCCGGTATGACTCAGTCCACATTGAAGCTTCAACGTCTGTAGTCAATGAAGAAAAGTCTATTGATCAATCTACGATTTCCTAATTGGATGAATTATAAATAATTCATAATCTAATAATGGATGTTCTACACGGACTGCATTTAAGAATAAAATACATAAAGCTATTCAAAAACAAACTGAACGACTTATACTCTATATTATATATACGTCTTATATTCTCTTCTGAAAGGAGACGTGTGCTTATTAAACTACTCTTCCTGTTGACACCGTGTTGGGCTGTGACTTCATAGTTCTGTAGTTCATCTGACCATATTGCTCCTCCATTGTTTAGTCTTCCTATCGGATGAGTTTGTGCTTCTCGTTCACATCGACACGGCTTCTGAACACGTGTTGGTTTGAAGAGTGAACATGTACGAGTCTGTCCTTTCTTGATTAAATCACTCGAGCCGCTTATCAGAACGCGTTCTGTGAGCAGCATCACGTGACTGATTTACAACAAAGTGAGTCTCCTGGACCGTAGAGGAGAAGCGTAGAGACCCTGTTTTAAAGCATTAACACATTCATGCTAGCTGTCCTCACCTGCTGCCGGTCTTTATGCTAAGCTAGGCTAACATACTATTGTCTCTGTTTAGAAGACAGCGAGACGTTAACACATTAATGCTAACTGTCCTCACCTGCTGCCGGTCTTTATGCTAAGCTAGGCTAACATGCTATTGTCTCTGTTTAGAAGACAGCGAGACGTTAACACATTAATGCTAACTGTCCTCACCTGCTGCCAGTCTTTATGCTAAGCTAGGCTAACATACTATTGTCTCTGTTTAGAAGACAGCGAGACGTTAACACATTAATGCTAACTGTCCTCACCTGCTGCCGGTCTTCATGCTAAGCTAGGCTAACATGCTATTATCTCTGTTTAGAAGACAGCGAGACGTTAACACATTAATGCTAACTGTCCCCACCTGCTGTATAAATAATATATATTATTATAATAGTAATACTATGAAGCTCTCTGCTTGCACATTTCAAATGTTTCCTCCCTCTAATAACATTTGAACAGAATAACACTCATACTCCGTCTTTAATAATCTATCATCTTTTATTAACTACAATAATAATAATAATAATAATAATGTTGGACATATTTATAACTCTTTCCCGCTGCAGGTGTGTTGTTAAAAGTTCATCTCTCACCAATTCATGTTTATTTAAATAAAAACGAGTTCATAAAGAGCGCGTCAGCAGCTCCTCTCCGCCGTCCGCCTCTTCTTCCCAGAATGCCTTGTGTTCCTCTGGCCCCGCTCCACTTTGGGCTGACACGCCCCCTGGCCCTTGGCTTTCCCTGGCCCCGCCCCCCCGGCGGCGGCGCAGGACAGCCCTGCTGCGCAGTCGCAGCGGCCGAGCTTCCTGCGCAGCTTCCCGGACCCCCGCAGCAGGCAGGCCTCTCCCTGCTCCGGGATCCGCTGGCAGCGCCTTCCGGTCAGGTACCGGACGCAGCACAGACCGGAAGCGCAGTCCCCGCTGCGCACGCAGCTGGACATCTCTGGAGCTGCGCGGGAAACAAGGGAAAACACGGGTTACACCTGAACGCACCACCAGTAGCAGGAAAGTACTGATGCACACGGAAATACTACAGTACGAGTACAAGTACAAAACCTCATGCAGTAGAAGTACTAATACACACGGAAATACTACAGTACAAGTACAAGTACAAACTACTACATCTGAGATGTAGTACAGTATAAAGTACTATATAGTGTACTTCTAAAACTCACAGCAATGCACTCTGGGATTCGTAGTTGTCTTCCAATCACTCACCTTTGGTCCTGTTGAAGGTGTCTGTCTCTCTGTCCACCGGTCTGTCCACCGGTCTGTCCACCTGTCTGTCCACCTGTCTGTCCACCTGTCTGTTCACCTGTCTGTCCTGTGAGGACGGTCTCCTCTGAGCTCTGTTGCTGCAGCCTCCCACCTGATGGATGAAGACATGGAGACATGAAGACATGGAGACATGGAGACATGGAGACATGGAGACATGATGACATGGAGACATGGAGACATGGAGACATGAAGACATGGAGACATGAAGACATGGAGACATGGAGACATGGAGACATGATGACATGGAGACATGGAGACATGAAGACATGGAGACATGGAGACATGGAGACATGGAGACATGAAGACATGGAGACATGAAGACATGGAGACATGGAGACATGGAGACATGAAGACATGAAGACATGGAGACATGGAGACATGGAGACATGAAGACATGGAGACATGGAGACATGGAGACATGAAGACATGGAGACATGGAGACATGGAGACATGAAGACATGGAGACATGAAGACATGGAGACATGGAGACATGAAGACATGGAGACATGAAGACATGGAGACATGGAGACATGGAGACATGATGACATGGAGACATGGAGACATGGAGACATGGAGACATGGAGACATGGAGACATGGAGACATGGAGACATGAAGACATGGAGACATGGAGACATGGAGACATGAAGACATGGAGACATGGAGACATGGAGACATGAAGACATGGAGACATGAAGACATGGAGACATGGAGACATGAAGACATGGAGACATGAAGACATGGAGACATGGAGACATGGAGACATGGAGACATGATGACATGGAGACATGGAGACATGGAGACATGGAGACATGGAGACATGGAGACATGGAGACATGAAGACATGGAGACATGGAGACATGGAGACATGAAGACATGGAGACATGGAGACATGGAGACATGAAGACATGAAGACATGGAGACATGGAGACATGAAGACATGGAGACATGAAGACATGGAGACATGGAGACATGAAGACATGGAGACATGGAGACATGGAGACATGGAGACATGGAGACATGGAGACATGGAGACATGGAGACATGATGACATGGAGACATGGAGACATGGAGACATGGAGACATGGAGACATGGAGACATGGAGACATGAAGACATGGAGACATGGAGACATGAAGACATGGAGACATGAAGACATGGAGACATGGAGACATGTAGACATGGAGACATGGAGACATGGAGACATGATGACATGGAGACATGGAGACATGAAGACATGGAGACATGGAGACATGGAGACATGATGACATGGAGACATGGAGACATGGAGACATGAAGACATGGAGACATGGAGACATGAAGACATGGAGACATGGAGACATGGAGACATGAAGACATGGAGACATGGAGACATGGAGACATGATGACATGGAGACATGGAGACATGGAGACATGATGACATGATGACATGGAGACATGGAGACATGAAGACATGGAGACATGGAGACATGGAGACATGGAGACATGGAGACATGAAGACATGGAGACATGAAGACATGGAGACATGGAGACATGGAGACATGAAGACATGGAGACATGGAGACATGGAGACATGGAGACATGGAGACATGGAGACATGGAGACATGATGACATGGAGACATGGAGACATGGAGACATGAAGACATGGAGACATGGAGACATGAAGACATGGAGACATGGAGACATGGAGACATGAAGACATGGAGACATGGAGACATGGAGACATGGAGACATGGAGACATGAAGACATGGAGACATGGAGACATGGAGACATGGAGACATGGAGACATGGAGACATGGAGACATGATGACATGGAGACATGGAGACATGAAGACATGGAGACATGGAGACATGGAGACATGGAGACATGAAGACATGGAGACATGGAGACATGGAGACATGAAGACATGGAGACATGGAGACATGAAGACATGGAGACATGAAGACATGGAGACATGGAGACATGGAGACATGAAGACATGGAGACATGGAGACATGAAGACATGGAGACATGGAGACATGGAGACATGGAGACATGGAGACATGGAGACATGAAGACATGGAGACATGGAGACATGGAGACATGGAGACATGGAGACATGGAGACATGGAGACATGGAGACATGGAGACATGATGACATGGAGACATGGAGACATGAAGACATGGAGACATGGAGACATGGAGACATGGAGACATGAAGACATGGAGACATGGAGACATGGAGACATGGAGACATGAAGACATGAAGACATGGAGACATGGAGACATGAAGACATGGAGACATGGAGACATGGAGACATGGAGACATGGAGACATGGAGACATGGAGACATGATGACATGGAGACATGGAGACATGGAGACATGGAGACATGGAGACATGGAGACATGGAGACATGAAGACATGGAGACATGGAGACATGGAGACATGAAGACATGGAGACATGGAGACATGGAGACATGGAGACATGGAGACATGGAGACATGATGACATGGAGACATGGAGACATGGAGACATGATGACATGGAGACATGGAGACATGGAGACATGGAGACATGGAGACATGGAGACATGGAGACATGGAGACATGATGACATGATGACATGATGACATGGAGACATGGAGACATGGAGACATGGAGACATGGAGACATGAAGACATGAAGACATGAAGACATGGAGACATGGAGACATGGAGACATGAAGACATGGAGACATGGAGACATGGAGACATGATGACATGGAGACATGGAGACATGGAGACATGATGACATGGAGACATGGAGACATGGAGACATGATGACATGGAGACATGGAGACATGGAGACATGGAGACATGGAGACATGGAGACATGAAGACATGAAGACATGGAGACATGAAGACATGAAGACATGGAGACATGGAGACATGAAGACATGAAGACATGGAGACATGAAGACATGGAGACATGGAGACATGAAGACATGGAGACATGGAGACATGAAGACATGAAGACATGGAGACATGAAGACATGGAGACATGGAGACATGGAGACATGGAGACATGAAGACATGAATCAGTGACATCACTGAGACATTCTGCTTCTTTAGTGCTCTCAAGATCAATCAGTCATCTGGCAACTATTTAGATAATGATGAAAGTACAACTCTCTCTGTGTCTCTATATCACAGTACTATGACTGTAATATCACAGTAAAGTACTCTCACACCACACAGTAGAAGTATAAAGGTACTACATGAAGTATTCTTACATCATGCAGTAGTAGTATAAAGTACTTTAAGTACTCTTACATCATGCAGAAGCAGTATAAAGTACTTGAAGTACTCTTACATCATGCAGTAGCAGTATAAAGTACTTGAAGTACTCTTACATCATGCAGTAGCAGTATAAGTACTTGAAGTACTCTTACATCATGCAGTAGCAGTATAAAGTACTTGAAGTACTCTTACATCATGCAGTAGCAGTATAAAGTACTTGAAGTACTCTTACATCATGCAGTAGCAGTATAAGTACTTGAAGTACTCTTACATCATGCAGTAGCAGTATAAAGTACTTGAAGTACTCTTACATCATGCAGTAGCAGTATAAAGTACTTGAAGTACTCTTACATCATGCAGTAGCAGTATAAAGTACTTGAAGTACTCTTACATCATGCAGTAGCAGTATAAAGTACTTGAAGTACTCTTACCGGCCGCTCGGCGCTCTGCTGCGTCGCCTCTTTGGAGGACCGGATGGTGTTCTGGTCCAGACCCAGACCACAGACCAGAGACACACACAGAACGCTGCTCCACACCCACATCCTGGATCAGTCGATGTATGGATGTATGGATCGGTTGATGTATGGATCAGTCGATGTATGGATCGGTTGATCGGTTGATGTATGGATGTACCTGTCAGTCGATGTATGGATCAGTCGATGTATGGATCGGTTGATCAGTCGATGTATGGATCGGTTGATCGGTTGATGTATGGATGTACCTGTCAGTCGATGTATGGATCGGTCGTCTCTCAGCTGCTGATCACTGGTCGCTCCCCTCTGGTTATTGATCTGAGTCTGAATGGTTTGAGGTCCTGAATGAATCCTCGGAGCGGCTCCTTTCTGGTCTGAGAGCGTTCAGGCGGTTCTGACCCTCTCGGCTGCGTCTGGTTCCTCCCTCAGGTGCGTTTGTTTTATATACCCTCCCCTCCGCTCTGATCCGTCGCGTCCCTCAGATGTTTTGAAGGAGCGTTTGAAGCTCGACCGCATCAGTCGGCGGAGACTTCCTTCCTGGAAGCCCTGCAGGCGGCCTCAGGTGAGGGAGGGCCGTTTGATACGTGACACCGCAGAGACCACAGAGAGATGAAAACACACCTGGAGACACCGGCAGGTAGAGCGTGTGTGTGGTTTGACTTAATGTCGGGATAAAGACTCATTAGAGCGGGCGGATGTGTGAGTGTTTACAGGTGATTACAGCTGATTAACAGTCTCAGAGGCATTCCGTCTCTGAACACACAAACCCAGTCCAGGTGTGTGTTTGTGTGACGGACAGGTGAGTGTTTGTGTGACGGACAGGTGAGTGTTTGTGTGACGGACAGGTGAGTGTTTGTTTGTGTGATGGACAGGTGAGTGTTTGTGTGATGGACAGGTGAGTGTTTGCGTGACGGACAGGTGTGTGTTTGTGTGATGGACAGGTGAGTGTTTGTGTGACGGACAGGTGAGTGTTTGTGTGACGGACAGGTGAGTGTTTGTGTGACGGACAGGTGAGTGTTTGTTTGTGTGATGGACAGGTGAGTGTTTGTGTGACGGACAGGTGAGTGTTTGTGTGACGGACAGGTGAGTGTTTGTGTGACGGACAGGTGAGTGTTTGTGTGACGGACAGGTGAGTGTTTGTTTGTGTGACAGACAGGTGAGTGTTTGTGTGATGGACAGGTGAGTGTTTGCGTGACGGACAGGTGTGTGTTTGTGTGATGGACAGGTGAGTGTTTGTGTGACGGACAGGTGAGTGTTTGTTTGTGTGACAGACAGGTGAGTGTTTGCGTGACGGACAGGTGAGTGTTTGTGTGATGGACAGGTGTGTGTTTGTGTGACGGACAGGTGAGTGTTTGTGTGATGGACAGGTGTGTGTTTGTGTGACGGACAGGTGAGTGTTTGTTTGTGTGACGGACAGGTGAGTGTTTGTGTGACGGACAGGTGAGTGTTTGTGTGACGGACAGGTGAGTGTTTGTTTGTGTGATGGACAGGTGAGTGTTTGTGTGACGGACAGGTGAGTGTTTGTTTGTGTGATGGACAGGTGTGTGTTTGTGTGACGGACAGGTGAGTGTTTGTGTGACGGACAGGTGAGTGTTTGTGTGACGGACAGGTGAGTGTTTGTGTGACGGACAGGTGAGTGTTTGTGTGACGGACAGGTGAGTGTTTGTGTGACGGACAGGTGAGTGTTTGTGTGACGGACAGGTGAGTGTTTGTGTGACGGACAGGTGAGTGTTTGTGTGACGGACAGGTGAGTGTTTGTTTGTGTGACAGACAGGTGAGTGTTTGCGTGACGGACAGGTGAGTGTTTGTGTGATGGACAGGTGTGTGTTTGTGTGACGGACAGGTGAGTGTTTGTGTGATGGACAGGTGTGTGTTTGTGTGACGGACAGGTGAGTGTTTGTGTGACGGACAGGTGAGTGTTTGTGTGACGGACAGGTGAGTGTTTGTTTGTGTGATGGACAGGTGAGTGTTTGTTTGTGTGATGGACAGGTGTGTGTTTGTGTGACGGACAGGTGAGTGTTTGTTTGTGTGATGGACAGGTGAGTGTTTGTGTGACGGACAGGTGAGTGTTTGTGTGACGGACAGGTGAGTGTTTGTTTGTGTGATGGACAGGTGAGTGTTTGTGTGACGGACAGGTGAGTGTTTGTGTGACGGACAGGTGAGTGTTTGTGTGACGGACAGGTGAGTGTTTGTGTGACGGACAGGTGAGTGTTTGTTTGTGTGACAGACAGGTGAGTGTTTGTGTGATGGACAGGTGAGTGTTTGCGTGACGGACAGGTGTGTGTTTGTGTGATGGACAGGTGAGTGTTTGTGTGACGGACAGGTGAGTGTTTGTTTGTGTGACAGACAGGTGAGTGTTTGCGTGACGGACAGGTGAGTGTTTGTGTGATGGACAGGTGTGTGTTTGTGTGACGGACAGGTGAGTGTTTGTGTGATGGACAGGTGTGTGTTTGTGTGACGGACAGGTGAGTGTTTGTTTGTGTGACGGACAGGTGAGTGTTTGTGTGACGGACAGGTGAGTGTTTGTGTGACGGACAGGTGAGTGTTTGTTTGTGTGATGGACAGGTGAGTGTTTGTGTGACGGACAGGTGAGTGTTTGTTTGTGTGATGGACAGGTGTGTGTTTGTGTGACGGACAGGTGAGTGTTTGTGTGACGGACAGGTGAGTGTTTGTGTGACGGACAGGTGAGTGTTTGTGTGACGGACAGGTGAGTGTTTGTGTGACGGACAGGTGAGTGTTTGTGTGACGGACAGGTGAGTGTTTGTGTGACGGACAGGTGAGTGTTTGTGTGACGGACAGGTGAGTGTTTGTGTGACGGACAGGTGAGTGTTTGTTTGTGTGACAGACAGGTGAGTGTTTGCGTGACGGACAGGTGAGTGTTTGTGTGATGGACAGGTGTGTGTTTGTGTGACGGACAGGTGAGTGTTTGTGTGATGGACAGGTGTGTGTTTGTGTGACGGACAGGTGAGTGTTTGTGTGACGGACAGGTGAGTGTTTGTGTGACGGACAGGTGAGTGTTTGTTTGTGTGATGGACAGGTGAGTGTTTGTTTGTGTGATGGACAGGTGTGTGTTTGTGTGACGGACAGGTGAGTGTTTGTTTGTGTGATGGACAGGTGTGTGTTTGTGTGACGGACAGGTGAGTGTTTGTTTGTGTGATGGACAGGTGAGTGTTTGTTTGTGTGATGGACAGGTGAGTGTTTGCGTGATGGACAGGTGAGTGTTTGTGTGATGGACAGGTGTGTGTTTGTGTGACGGACAGGTGAGTGTTTGCGTGATGGACAGGTGAGTGTTTGTGTGATGGACAGGTGTGTGTTTGTGTGACGGACAGGTGAGTGTTTGTTTGTGTGATGGACAGGTGTGTGTTTGTGTGACGGACAGGTGAGTGTTTGTTTGTGTGACGGACAGGTGAGTGTTTGTTTGTGTGACGGACAGGTGAGTGTTTGTTTGTGTGACGGACAGGTGAGTGTTTGTTTGTGTGACGGACAGGTGAGTGTTTGTTTGCGTGATGGACAGGTGAGTGTTTGTGTGACGGACAGGTGTGTGTTTGTGTGACGGACAGGTGAGTGTTTGTTTGTGTGACGGACAGGTGAGTGTTTGTGTGATGGACAGGTGAGTTTGTGTGATAAACAGGTGTGTGTTTGTGTGATAAACAGGTGTGTGTTTGTGTGACGGACAGGTGAGTTTGTGTGATAAACAGTTGTGTGTTTGTGTGATAAACAGGTGTGTGTTTGTGTGACGGACAGGTGAGTTTGTGTGATAAACAGGTGTGTGTTTGTGTGACGGACAGGTGAGTGTCAAGACAACAAGACATTAAACTCTTTATACCGTAGACACAGCAACAATTGAGATTACGTGTCTTGCTCAAGGACACATCAACATGGACTAGCGGAGCCGGGGCTCGAACCACCGATCCTCTGATTGAAAGACGGGCATGCTAACCACTGAGCCACAGTTGCCCCAAACCAACAATACAACAAGACCACAAGACTACAAGACAACAATACAACAAGACCACAAGACAACAAGACCACAAGACCACAAGGTAACAAGACCACAAGACCACAAGACCACAAGGTAACAAGACCACAAGGTAACAAGACAACAAGACCACAAGGTAACAAGACCACAATACAACAAGACCACAAGACAACAAGACCACAAGACCACAAGGTAACAAGACAACAAGACCACAAGGTAACAAGACAACAAGACCACAAGACCACAAGGTAACAAGACCACAAGGTAACAAGACAACAAGACCACAAGGTAACAAGACCACAAGACCACAAGACCACAAGGTAACAAGACCACAAGGTAACAAGACAACAAGACCACAAGGTAACAAGACCACAAGACCACAAGACCACAAGACTACAAGACCACAAGACCACAAGACCACAAGGTAACAAGACTACAAGACCACAAGACCACAAGGTAACAAGACCACAAGGTAACAAGACAACAAGACCACAAGGTAACAAGACCACAAGACCACAAGACCACAAGGTAACAAGACCACAAGGTAACAAGACAACAAGACCACAAGGTAACAAGACCACAAGACCACAAGACCACAAGGTAACAAGACCACAAGGTAACAAGACAACAAGACCACAAGGTAACAAGACCACAAGACCACAAGGTAACAAGACTACAAGACCACAAGGTAACAAGACCACAAGGTAACAAGACAACAAGACCACAAGGTAACAAGACAACAAGACCACAA
>JBAMJR010000614.1:15000-20000 GCA_038501785.1 Myoxocephalus aenaeus | reverse complement strand
TTCGGCCAGCGGGGGCAGCACTGAGCACACGGCTGCTGAGGAAGAAATCAAACACACATCCATTTCATATTTACATCATTCAGTTTGTGTTTATTACCTTTATTCAACCAATCGATCCGTCTTCCTCATCCAGTGCCGATCATCCCGACCTTCCTCTACGCCTTGGAGCATCCCAGTCCGGAGCCCCAGGCCGCCCAGCCCTCCCTGATCCCGCTCCCCAGCCGCGGGGCACCGATCCCGGGTACTCCCACAGAGCGGAGCCCCCGCTCGTCTCCGCTGGTGTCTCTGTTCGACAACTCGACCTTCAGCCTGCAGGAGGTCCGGACCGACCCGACCCCGGACCCCCAGCTCAACGGGACCACCAATGCTTCGGTAGGTGCCCTTCACTCGACACCCGAGTGACACCCAAGTAACACCCGAGTGACACCCGAGACCCAAGTAACACCCGAGTGAGTGACACCTGAGTGACACCTGAGTGAGTGACAACCGAGTGACACCCGAGTGACACCCGAGTGAGTGACACCCAAGTGACACCCGAGTGAGTGACAACCGAGTGACACCCGAGTGACACCCGAGTGACACCCGAGTTAGTGACACCCGAGTGACACCCGAGTGAGTGACACCCAAGTGACAACCGAGTGACACCTGAGTGACACCCGAGTGAGTGACACCTTTCTCCAGGTGAGTTCACACGTCCCTCTCTCTCTCCTGCAGGACTCCTCCTGTCTCCTGGACGGGGCGTTTCTGGAGGAGGAGAATGTGCGCGTGGGCTTGCTGTTTGCCTCTAAAGCGCTGGTCCAGCTGCTCATCAACCCCTTCGTGGGCCCGCTCACCAACAGGTATCCCATTGGCCCGCTCACCAACAGGTATCCCATTGGCCCGCTCACCAACAGGTATCCCGTGGGCCCGCTCACCAACAGGTATCCCATGGGCCCGCTTACCAACAGGTATCCCATTGGCCCGCTCACCAACAGGTATCCCATGGGCCCGCTCATCAACAGGTATCCCATTGGCCCGCTCACCAACAGGTATCCCATGGGCCCGCTTACCAACAGGTATCCCATTGGCCCGCTCACCAACAGGTATCCCATGGGCCCGCTCACCAACAGGTATCCCATGGGCCCGCTCACCAACAGGTATCCCATGGGCCCGCTCACCAACAGGTATCCCATTGGCCCGCTCACCAACAGGTATCCCATTGGCCCGCTCACCAACAGGTATCCCATGGGCCCGCTCACCAACAGGTATCCCATGGGCCCGCTCACCAACAGGTATCCCATTGGCCCGCTCACCAACAGGTATCCCATTGGCCCGCTCACCAACAGGTATCCCATGGGCCCGCTCATCAACAGGTATCCCATGGGCCCGCTCACCAACAGGTATCCCATTGGCCCGCTCACCAACAGGTATCCCATTGGCCCGCTCACCAACAGGTATCCCATGGGCCCGCTCACCAACAGGTATCCCATGGGCCCGCTCACCAACAGGTATCCCATTGGCCCGCTCACCAACAGGTATCCCATGGGCCCGCTCACCAACAGGTATCCCATGGGCCCGCTCACCAACAGGTATCCCATTGGCCCGCTCACCAACAGGTATCCCATTGGCCCGCTCACCAACAGGTATCCCATTGGCTCGTGAACTGGACTCCCAAAATAGTCGATATCGGTCTCAGTGAACGACATCATCATAACATCATCTAGGACTTCTGTTCCGTTTACATGTTAACAAACTGCTACTGTCTGTTTCTGTCTGTCTCTCTGTTTTTGTCTGTCTGCCTGACTAACTTTCTGTCTTTTTGTCTGTCTGTCTCTCTGCAGGATCGGGTATCACATCCCCATGTTTGCTGGTTTTTTCATCATGTTTGTGTCAACCATCAGTAAGTCACACACACACACACACACCCACACACACACACACACACACACACACACACACACACACACACACAGAGTGATGACAGTGTGTTTTCCCTAAAGAGATGTCTAAGTGTGTGTGTGTGTGTCTGTGTGTGTGTGTGTGTGTGTGTGTGTGGTCAGTGTTTGCGTTCTCAGGGACGTACGCTCTGCTGTTCTTCGCTCGCTCTCTTCAGGGGATCGGCTCGTCCTTCTCGTCGGTTGCAGGTCAGCGCTCTGGAACATCAAACATCAGAACACACCAACCGCTTAAAACTGACTGTGTGTGTGTGTGTGTGTGTGTGTGTGTGTGTGTGTAGGGCTGGGTATGTTGGCCAGTGTGTACACAGATGATGAGGAGCGAGGCGTCGCTATGGGCATGGCACTGGGAGGACTGGCTATGGGAGTCCTGAGTGAGAAACACACACATTCCTATACAACCCCTAACCTAACCCTAACCCTAACCCTCAAACCCTAACCTAACCCTAACCTAAACCTAACCCTAACCTAAACCTAACCTAACCCTAACCTAAACCTAACCTAACCCTAACCTAAACCTAACCCTAACCTAAACCTAACCTAACCCTAACCTAAACCTAACCCTAACCTAACCCTAACCTAAACCTAAACCTAACCCTAACCTAACCCTAACCTAAACCTAACCTAAACCTAACCTAACCTAACCTAACCTAACCCTAACCTAAACCTAACCCTAACCTAAACCTAAACCAGGTTCTAACCTGGACCTTAAAGCCAAGCCTGAAACCTCAAACAGGCCTTTGAATGTTCTGAACGTGTGGACCTCACTATGTAACATAAGATAAAATAAGATAATCCTTTATTAGTCCCGCAGTGGGGAAATTACAGGATTACAGCAGCATTGCTCACAAGTGAATAAAATAAAAGATAAAAACAGTCAAGTAATATAAATAAACAGTAATAGAGAACAGTAAAAAAAACAGTAAAGAAGAATATTAAATACACAGACTGAAAGAACAAGAACACACACGTTAGCACTTTCAACACAGTGATGGAAAGTACTGTACCATCAATACTACTACTACTACTACTACTACTACTACTAATAATAATAATAATAATAATAATAATAATAATACTCTATTCTGCAGAATGAGTACTTCTCTATTGCTTTATATTTTGATTTCTTTACGTTTCATGAAGTAAATGCAGGACTCCACTGTGTATTAGTACCTTCACTGCAGTATTTCTGTGTAATAGTACCTTTACTCTAGTATTTCTGTGTTATAGTACCTTTATTGCAGTATTTATCCACTGTGTATTAGTAGGTTTACTGCAGTATTTCCGTGTATTAGTACCTTTACTGCAGTATTTCTGTGTATTAGTAGGTTTACTGCAGTATTTCTGTGTATTAGTACCTTCACTGAAGTATTTCTGTGTATTAGTACCTTCACTGCAGTATTTCTTCACTGTGTATTAGTACCTCCACTGCAGTATTTCCGTGTATTAGTACCTCCACTGCAGTATTTCCGTGTATTAGTACCTTCACTGCAGTACATTGCTGTGTATTAGTACCTCCACTGCAGTGTTCCGTGTATTAGTACCTTCACTCAGTACTGCTGTGTTGCAGTCGGCGCCCCCTTTGGCAGCGTGATGTATGAGTTCGTGGGGAAGCGCGCTCCCTTCCTCATCCTGGCGCTGCTGGCGCTGTTCGACGGAGGTAAGAAACACAAGCCGCTGAGGCTCATGGGAGATGTAGTTTAAACGCCAACAACAATAACCATGGACTGGACGAAGTGCGATCAGCGAACTGAATCTACGAATCGTGATATTGATGACCGAGATTTGAACCTTTTTTTGTTCTTAGTTGTAAGAATTTATGAAGAATTAATAAAGAAAGTGTAAAGAATGTAATGAAAAAGTAAAATTAATAATCACAATAAAAGAAGAAACATTTAAACAAAAAATAATAATCATTTTGCTGACAGATCAGAATAAATTTTAGCTACCGACATTTATTATTTATTACAGAGACTCAAATAACATTTCATTTATATTTAAAAACAAGAATGAACACATTTATCTTCATGGAGATGACGTTTCACATAAACTGTCACATTCAAGATAAGTGAATATTATTATTAATACAAATAATGCTGTAATAAAATAATAATAATATTCATATGATTATATTAGGCTTACATAATAATTGTTGACACGTTGCTCATCAGGGATTTGAACCTTTTGTGTGTTGCAGCGTTACAGATGTTCATCCTGCAGCCTTCAAGGATCTCTCCTGGGGTGAGTCCACGGGCCAGAACCAGGCCGCTGCTCTGGTTCTGGAACCAGGCCGCTGCTCTGGTTCTGGAACCAAGACCGCTGCTCTGGTTCTGGAACCAAGACCACTGCTCTGGTTCTGGAACCAGGCCGCTGCTCTGGTTCTGGAACCAAGACCACTGCTCTGGTTCTGGAACCAGGCCGCTGCTCTGGTTCCAGAACCAGACCGCTGCTCTGGTTCCGGAACCAGACCGCTGCTCTGGTTCTGACCCGTTCTGGTTCATGTTCTGGTTCTGCATCTTGTTCTGGATCATGTTCTGGTTCATGTTCTGGTTCATGTTCTGGTTCTGGTCTGGATCATGTTCTGGTTCATGGTCTGGTCCATGTTCTGGTTCATGGTCTGGTTCATGGTCTGGTTCATGGTCTGGTTCTGGTCTGGATCATGTTCTGGTTCATGGTCTGGTTCATGTTCTGGTTCATGGTCTGGTTCATGATCTGGATCATGTTCTGGTTCATGTTCTGGTTCATGGTCTGGTTCATGTTCTGGTTCTGGTCTGGATCATGTTCTGGTTCATGTTCTGGTTCATGGTCTGGTTCATGTTCTGGTTCATGGTCTGGTTCATGTTCTGGTTCTGGTCTGGATCATGTTCTGGTTCATGTTCTGGTTCATGGTCTGGTTCATGGTCTGGTTCTGGTCTGGATCATGTTCTGGTTCATGTTCTGGTTCATGTTCTGGTTCATGGTCTGGTTCATGGTCTGGTTCTGGTCTGGTTCATGTTCTGGTTCATGGTCTGGTTCATGTTCTGGTTCATGGTCTGGTTCTGGTCTGGATCTTGTTCTGGTCCATGG
>JBAMJR010000614.1:2500-10000 GCA_038501785.1 Myoxocephalus aenaeus | reverse complement strand
CAGACGTTGCTCTGTGTTTGGGGTTTGCTATCGGTAACACACACACTTAAACATGCACACACACACACTTAAACATGCACACACACACACACTTAAACATGCACACACACACACTTAAACATGCACACACACACACTTAAACATGCACACACACACACACTTAAACATGCACACACACACACTTAAACATGCACACACACACACTTAAACATGCACACACACACACACTTAAACATGCACACACACACACTTAAACATGCACACACACACACTTAAACATGCACACACACACACTTAAACATGCACACACACACACTTAAACATGCACACACACACACTTAAACATGCACACACACACACTTAAACATGCACACACACACACACACTTAAACATGCACACACACACACACACTTAAACATGCACACACACACACACACTTAAACATGCACACACACACACTTAAACATGCACACACACACACTTAAACATGCACACACACACACTTAAACATGCACACACACACACACTTAAACATGCACACACACACACTTAAACATGCACACACACACACTTAAACATGCACACACACACACACTTAAACATGCACACACACACACACTTAAACATGCACACACACACACTTAAACATGCACACACACACACACACTTAAACATGCACACACACACACACTTAAACATGCACACACACACACACTTAAACATGCACACACACACACACACTTAAACATGCACACACACACACACTTAAACATGCACACACACACACTTAAACATGCACACACACACACTTAAACATGCACACACACACACTTAAACATGCACACACACACACACTTAAACATGCACACATACACACTTAAACATGCACACACACACACACACTTAAACATGCACACACACACACTTAAACATGCACACACACACACACTTAAACATGCACACACACACACTTAAACATGCACACACACACACACTTAAACATGCACACACACACACACTTAAACATGCACACACACACACTTAAACATGCACACACACACACTTAAACATGCACACACACACACTTAAACATGCACACACACACACACTTAAACATGCACACACACACACTTAAACATGCACACACACACACACACTTAAACATGCACACACACTTAAACATGCACACACACACACACACTTTATTAGTTTTAAGTAAATAACTTTTAAAACGCTTGTTTTCTGAGGGAATGGTATGATCTGTGCTAGGCTAAGCTAACATTGTAGCGCTAGACGTAAATATATTAGCGTGGTTATTGTTTGTACCACGTGGTTTATTACACATATATTTGTACACATAGTTTCATGTGGTCCATAAACTAATATGAGGTATTACTAATACTAATATTATATTATCTGATGAATCAGAAACGATCGGTTTTAACGACGCCGCGTCACACAGACTTATCGCTCCGGTTAAAATATTTGTTCTGAGTTTCGCGTCCGTTCTTTTTTGTGTTTCTTGTGTTTGTTGTGAACGCGACACAAGACCAAGATCTTCTGTTCCAGGTCCGTCCACCGGGGGCGCTCTGGTCCAGGCGGTGGGCTTCCCGTGTCTCATGGTGTTCATCGGGGTGATCAACATCCTGTACGCGCCGCTCTGCTTCCTGCTGCGCAACCCCGCCGTCAGAGAGGAGAAGATGGTAAATACAGTTAGACCAATCACTGCATTCTCTCTCCTGGCCACCAGGGGGCGACTCCTCTGGTTGTATAGAAGTATATGCTTCATGTGTTAAAGCTGCATTCTCTCTCCTGACCACCAGGGGGCGACTCCTCTGGTTGTATAGAAGTCTATGCTTCATGTGTTAAAGCTGCATTCTCTCTCCTGACCACCAGGGGGCGACTCCTCTGGTTGTATAGAAGTATATGCTTCATGTGTTAAAGCTGCATTCTCTCTCCTGAACACCAGGGGGCGACTCTTCTGGTTGTATAGAAGTATATGCTTCATGTGTTAAAGCTGCATTCTCTCTCCTGAACACCAGGGGGCGACTCCTCTGGTTGTATAGAAGTCTATGCTTCATGTGTTAAAGCTGCATTCTCTCTCCTGACCACCAGGGGGCGACTCCTCTGGTTGTATAGAAGTATATGCTTCATGTGTTAAAGCTGCATTCTCTCTCCTGAACACCAGGGGGCGACTCCTCTGGTTGTATAGAAGTATATGCTTCATGTGTTAAAGCTGCATTCTCTCTCCTGACTACCAGGGGGCGACTCCTCTGGTTGTATAGAAGTATATGCTTCATGTGTTAAAGCTGCATTCTCTCTCCTGAACACCAGGGGGCGACTCCTCTGGTTGTATAGAAGTATATGCTTCATGTGTTAAAGCTGCATTCTCTCTCCTGACTACCAGGGGGCGACTCCTCTGGTTGTATAGAAGTATATGCTTCATGTGTTAAAGCTGCATTCTCTCTACTGACCGGGGCTACAGGGTGATTGTCAGGTGATGCTTTAGGGCGGGGCTACAGGGTGATTGTCAGGTGATGCTTTAGGGCGGGGCTACAGGGTGATTGACAGGTGATGCTTTAGGGCGGGGCTACAGGGTGATTGACATTCAGTATCGTCCCTCAGAGACTCTTGTTGTTGAAACTAAAGAACGGAGTTGACGTCACTGATGGAAACTAGTTTGATCCAAAACAGACGCAGCGTTTCATGTGGCAGCATCCTGAACGGATTCCCCAAAACACACACACACACACACACACACACACACACACACACACACACACACACACACACACACACACGGCAGGTCCTGACAGAGCAGCAGGAAGTGTGTGTGTGTGTGTGTGTGTGTGTGTGTGTGTGAAGTCATTACACGGTGATTAGACTGATCACAGATCAGAAGCTGCTGCCTCAAAGCTGCAGAGGAAACATTTCTACTTAATAAGCTCTCAATTACACACAGATTACAGACGCACAGCCAGGTTTATTAATCAACGTGTGTGTGTGTGTGTGTGTGTGTGTGTGTGTGTGTGTGTGTGTGTGTGCGTGTGTGTGTCTGGCAGGCGATCATCGACCAGGAGTGTGTGATGCACAGGAAAAGCTACAACACACAGAAGGAGAGCCGGGATTTTCCTCTGAGCGACTACAGCGAAGAAGAGGAGACGGAGGAGTGACACACACACACACACACACACACACACACACACACACACACACACACACACACACACACACACACACACACACACACACCTTTTACCTTCATCGTCACACTTCCTGTCGTCACGCGGAGCTCTTCTTAAAGGGACAGTGTTGATATATAAACTTTAACACAGGGGTGTCAAACATACGGTCCAGTCCGGCCCGCGGGATAATTGTTAAAATGTGAAAGAAAAAAAAAGAAATTTAAAAAACTACCACAGTTGTGATTTGAACCACTCTGATTGTCAGACGTGCATGGTAACCATTGAGCCACAGACACATTTAATCACAGCACTGACTCTCCTAAAGTGAGGGAATCTGCAGAGGAGTCCAGCAGGTAAACAGAGGGCTGATGTCTGCATCGTTGGTCTTCATGTTTCTACTTTATTGAAGAAAGACCTTAAAACAGAGTTCCTCATCCAAAAGCTTCACCAGTGATTGAAACAGTAATATTGTTGTTATGAGTTAATGTGCTGTGATCTGACCCCTTCACTAAAATGAGTTTGACACTCCTGCTTTAACACCTTCTATATTTCTACACACAACAACACACAACAACACACAACAACACACAACAACACACAACAACACACAACAACACACAACAACACACAACAACACACAACAACACACAATAGAATTGATTATTGATGCTCGTGCTTCACACAGTTGGGGTTCAGTGAGAAATGTGTTCATGTGTGCACGTTTACAGATTTATAATGTGAATAAGTTTATGCAAAATCCCCTTAAAGACCGTTCACTAAGCCCCGCCCCCCTTGGTTACTGTTGCTACGCGTTGTGTTCTCTGTCGTAATGTTAAAAAAATTAAAGTCCCAGATTTACCAACAAAACTCTTTTTTCTGAAACAAATGAATACCACATTTTAACAGAATGAATGCTTGTTTACGTCTGTTACCGTTCTGTGATTATTATTATTATCATTATTATTATTATTATTATTTGTATTATTATTATCATTATTATTTATGTTATTATTATTATTATTATTATCATTATTATTATTATTTGTATTATTATTATTATCATTATTATTATTTATGTTATTATTATTATCATTATTATTATTATTATTATTATTATTATTATTATTATTATTATTATTATTGTCACGAAACCAGAGCAGAAGAAAAGTGTGTAATGAAACTATGTTATTTAAAAAGCTGAAATGGTGAAAAACGATGTTGAAAACTTGATTTCCATATTTGTTTATATTGTTTAGTTGGTCACATGATGCTTCACGTCATTTATTCAGCTCAAAACGTTTTAGGGATAATTCAAGATTTAAAAAACTGTCAAACTGAAAATAACCATAAAAAACGTTGTATTTAAACTCAGACAGGAAGTAAACAACAACACTGTTTAATCTTTGAGCTCTTGTGTTTAGTTTTTTTAGACGAGTCAATTCTAATAACATATAGCAAAATAAGTATAGTGTATATATACTAGTGCTGTCAAGCGATTAAAATATTTAATCGCGATTAATCGCATTTATGTCATAGTTAACTCGCGATTAATCGCTTTTTTTTTTTTTTGCATTTTAATGCTCTTATCAACATGAACAAGTGGATTGGTTTGCTTTATTTTATTTAAAAATAACTGCCAAACAGGGCGGTACAAAATAAAATCACTGCACATTTCAGGTAAACAAGGGTTTACCTGAAATTTACATTGTGGAAAACAATAAGCTATTATTATTTTTTTGCCAAACAAAACAGAATGAGTGCAGATATGTGAGCATCAGGTTGCATCAGTATCAGTGGAGCAGTGAGCCTCTACACATCTTTATAAACAGGTTGTAGATTTAATACAATTCATGTTCAACGTTGATCTGAGATCTGTTTTCTGTTTTGAGACGCAGCAGCAGAAAGGACGACGGAGACTTCACCTGAGCAGGAGAGCTGCTCTGTGTTCAGAGAGCTGCTCTGTGTTCAGAGAGCTGCTCCGTGTTCAGAGAGCTGCTCTGTGTTCAGAGAGCTGCTCCGTGATCAGAGAGCTGCTCTGTGTTCAGAGAGCTGCTCTGTGTTCAGAGAGCTGCTCCGTGTTCAGAGAGCTGCTCTGTGTTCAGAGAGCTGCTCTGTGATCAGAGAGCTGCTCCGTGTTCAGAGAGCTGCTCTGTGTTCAGAGAGCTGCTCCGTGTTCAGAGAGCTGCTCCGTGTTCAGAGAGCTGCTCTGTGTTCAGAGAGCTGCTCTGTGTTCAGAGAGCTGCTCTGTGTTCAGAGAGCTGCTCTGTGATCAGAGAGCTGCTCTGTGATCAGAGAGCTGCTCTGTGTTCAGAGAGCTGCTCTGTGATCAGAGAGCTGCTCTGTGTTCAGAGAGCTGCTCTGTGTTCAGAGAGCTGCTCTGTGTTCAGAGAGCTGCTCTGTGATCAGAGAGCTGCTCCGGTGTTCCTCACATGAGAGCTGCTGTTGCCATCTTCACACTGGGAGCGTTTAAAACTCAGATATAGGTCTGCTTTTCACGCGACATATTTTTCAACGCTCTCTGTCCGCTGCTGTGTGCTCAGCGCTCACCTGTCTGTGCGCATCAGGGCAGAACTCCGCTGTGCAGAGCAGAGGAGAAGTGTTCACGCGACCATGTAGAGACAGAAATGACAAGCTGTGTGTGGATAAGATCAATAAAATACGTCCGTTTAGTTTAATAACAGAACAAGGTGTAGACCGGTTCTATAGGAAAGAGAAACTTAAATGACGACTTGTGATCTGGCGCTATCGAGAAAGGTACAGGGGGGCGGGGGGTTCTTCAAGGGGGCGGGGGGGTTTCTTCAGGGGGGCGCCCCGCCGAGTCAAAATCCCGGACGTTTTTGGAATCCCTGCATTTGGAATCCCTGAATAAGAGGACGTTGGTCACCCTACGTTAGCCTAGCTTCCACCCCAAACGGCGTGCCTATTGTTTTGCTTCCGGTTGAGCTACATCCGGCGTGGTGCTCGCGAGAAAAAAAAAAGAAAACTTAAAATGCGTTAACGCCGTTAATAAAATTGACGGCGTTAAAATTGGTGAACGTGAAACTGAACCCAAGTCTGTATCTGACCTCTGTCACCATTAAAACATGTTGTAACCTGGACGACGCCTGTTCACCTGTGTGTGTGTGTGTGTGTGTTGTGTGTGTGTTGTGTGTGTGTGTGTGTGTGTGTGTTGTGTGTGTGTGTGTGTGAGTGTGTGTGTGCTCACACTCTTCTTATCCGCTCTTTAATTTCCTGGCGGTTCGTTTCTTCTTCAAAGAAAGTGACGACAGGACGGATTGAAGCTCCGTCAGATGGAAAAGTAAACAGGAAGTGGATGAAAAGCTCACAGAGAGTAAACAGGAAGTGGATGAAAAGCTCACAGAGACTCAGATTTCCCACAAAGACGGATATCATTAGCATTAGCTCTGATACCAGAGAACAATGGAAACCTTGTTCCACATGAATAGTCTCCAGTCGATCAGCTGACATCCGTTCTTTAAGCAGAAGAAGAAGAAGAAGAAGAAGAAGAAGAAGAAGAAGAAGAAGAAGAAGAAGAAGCTTGTTTATGCACAAGTTTATATGTGTTTATATGTATTTATAAATAAAGCGCTTTTCAAGATACTCCAAGATGCTTTACACTGGGGACAAGAGACAGAGACAAACAACAAAACAAACAAACAGAACATTTATAGGTGTTTGTATATGTTTATATGTTTATATGTGTCTATATGTATGTTTATATGTGTTTATATATGTGTATATGTGTTATTAGCTCATTAGCTCATCTTAAACCCTGAGCTAACTTTAATATTAGCTCATCTTAAACATGAGCTAACTTTAATATTAGCTCATCTTAAACCCTGAGCTAACTTTAATATTAGCTCATCTTAAACCATGAGCTAACTTTAATATTAGCTCATCTTAAACCATGAGCTAACTTTAATATTAGCTCATCTTAAACATGATAACTTTAATATTAGCTCATCTTAAACATGAGCTAACTTTAATATTAGCTCATCTTAAACATGAGCTAACTTTAATATTAGCTCATCTTAAACCATGAGCTAACTTTAATATTAGCTCATCTTAAACCATGAGCTAACTTTAATATTAGCTCATCTTAAACCATGAGCTAACTTTAATATTAGCTCATCTTAAACATGAGCTAACTTTAATATTAGCTCATCTTAAACCATGAGCTAACTTTAATATTAGCTCATCTTAAACCATGAGCTAACTTTAATATTAGCTCATCTTAAACCATGAGCTAACTTTAATATTAGCTCATCTTAAACCATGAGCTAACTTTAATATTAGCTCATCTTAAACCATGAG
>JBAMJR010000613.1:0-26739 GCA_038501785.1 Myoxocephalus aenaeus | reverse complement strand
GTCTATGGAAAGCTAACAAACATTTCACCCTCGTGACGGCAAGGACAGCTTCTCATTGGCGGATGACACGTGAATCTTCGGGCGCACGAATCTTCGCCCTAGCCAATGACATCGTTTCTTATTGCAACGTGGTTGGACTATTCGTCCAATCAGAGACCTTTATCATTCCCTCACATCCATATAGCTCCCACGTAGCTACGCGAGCAACACAGCTAGCAGAGACTTTGATCATGTTAGTATGGCGACTGAAAACTCTGTGGTATCTCTACGCGAAACACCTTTCAATCCACGATCAGATGTTGACAAGAAGAGGCTGAAAGAGTTGGGACCCGAACGTCCGGATTTAAATATTCAGCACTAAAGCAGTGAAGCTACATGCACCAAGCTACATGCTAACCGGAGCTGCTAGCTGGAGGCTCCGTGTGCAGTGGCTCTGAGCAGCCGAGGAAGCGCCGGCTGTGAAGGAAGATGAGCTGAAGGATTGCTGCAGAAGTGAGTGTCAAAATCAGCAGATGCCTGTTAGAGTTTAATGTTTTATCTTTCCCACAGCAGAACACATGTTGGACATTGTTAGATTTGGGTGGATATCATATCAGGCTATAACTTTATCTAAAATACCAATTCAACCCCCAACGCGTGCGTGTGTGTGTGTGTGTGTGTGTGTGTGTGTGTGTGTGTGTGTGTGTGTGTGTGTGTCTCATAGCTACAGCCATCAAGGTGGCTCCTGGCCTTTTGTCTATGTTGCTGATTCATCAAGACACACAAAACATAGTTTTTTGTCTGTAGTATGAAGCCTGTTTGTAGTAGATATTTCCCCACAACTTATCTTACTGTCTCTGTCTCTCTCTATATATTTATCTGTAGGTTTGTGACACCATACTTGGACACACCAGGGAACGCTTTGCCTTCAAAGACCACCTCACCAGTGCCACCTTACTGCACTTCTGAACCTCTCATGCCCAAAGTTACAGTTTGTTGATAGTTGTTATTGGACACTGTTGAGCACTGTGTTTTCTTGAAATAAAGCTTTGTTTTTTAGAATATTCTACTCCAAACATCTTTTCTTCTCATTGTGGAGTGCTATTTAAACCGCGCCGCCCAACTGCGCCCCCCCCAAAAAAAAATGTCACCAGCCGCCACTGTATATATATATATATATATATATATATATACATTTATGTGTATGTCTGTTATTGTATACGGATGAAGCTCTACCCAAGTGCTTGTTTTTTTTAAGGTGAAAATGACCTTGGACCTGTTTTCTTTGTTCATTCCAGATATCTATTCATGATGGCGGAATCCTCAAAGAAAACGTAAGACTTGTGTGGGTCAGTGATGCTCCATTCAGTGGATATGTGTGCATTTCATTGAGTGGATATGTGTACATTTTGATTTCAATAACACTCATGTCAATACTGACAATGTGTCCGTCTATGTTTGTCGTCACCTTGAAGGTTCGCGAACCACAACATCTTCCACTGCTCGATCTGCCTCAAGCCCCAGAAGAAGCTCTCTGTTCACCTGCAACGGTCGTGCATGAAGGCCAGCACGCCTGAGGAGCGCACGGCTGCGCTGGCGGACATGAAGCTGTCGTCCAGGAAGTGGACCACCGTTGGCAGGAACTGGGACTACAAGTTCCTGTGCGAACTGATGCCTGACGAGAGCAGTCGTGTGGCACTGGTTGGAGAGTTCAGGGAGCGTGGGTTTTACGTCGAAAACCTCCCGCCAGATGCCAGTGCATCCTCCTCCACAGAGCGCCCAGGCAGCAGCGGTGTGGCTACACAGAGTGCACCTACTTGCCCAAAGTAGGTATGCTTTTGATAGTTGCTTTCATGTGCAAGAAAGTGTCGACTGTTGAACGCATTGTTGTCGCACGGTTTTACAATCTCGAGTGTTTGACTTGAAACTCTCTGTCTCTCTGCCTCTGTCTCTGTGCCCAGGCGCGGTCGCTATTTGCACGGCACTCGGGGCTTAAAAGAGTGCCAGCAGGTACTGGAAGTGGCGTGCGCAGACTTCCTCAGGACTGTTTCAAAGTGCGGGTCGTCAACACAGCTGACGGACAAGGAGAAGACCATGTACCGTTACTACTGCGAGGCGGGTGGTGGTCTTCAGCCTCTTCCAGTGCCCGGCGGTGGTCGAAGGCCTGACGGTGAGTACGGCGTGTTAACGGCTCGGAGGGGCGTGGTCCCGTGACGTGTGCTGCCACGGAGATGCATTGTGCCGTTAATCAGTTGCATTTTCTTCCTCCGCTTTGCCCAGCCCTAATACGTATTTTTGACACGTATTCATCGATTGCCACTGTCTTTCCAGGTGACGGATTGGATAAACCGGCAGGAGACGGGCAACAAGGTGGTCATAAAGACGGGTCGACCGGACACGAACCGTGCGTTTGCCCTTTCTAAAGGGGAAGAAGTGGTAAGCGCCTTTACCCGCCAACATTTGCCTGGTATACCATGCAAAGTGTCTATTCCCTAAAACCGTGTGCAGCCAAGTAAGTGTCTGTTTTGTCCCCAGTGGTTTCAACTGTACTACGCCAGCATTCGCCCTGGCTACCTGGTCGACGCTTGTGACGCGTTTTTCCTGTCGGACAACGGGAAACCCTTGAATAATGTCACCGTCGATCTTGTCCGCCTCCACAACAGGCAAGTAGCTGAATAAATCCAACTGATGTGTACATGCTCACACCTGTTGTATGCTTGACACCACACACACACACACACACACACACACACACACACACACCCCCCCCCCCCCCTGAGGAACGTGTAGTGAAAATGCGCCGCCTTGTTTTCCCACTGCAGTTACAAGCTGACGCCGACCACCAGCCAGCAGGTCAGACTGGCTGTCAAAACGTTGTGCGACTGCGCAACATTCACGGCACAGCAGATGGAGGATGTGGTGCTGTATCTAGCTCCAAACGGCGCAGAGATTGCAGGAGAGGTTGTGGTGGCTGTCACGGAACTGCTGCAATCCTTGAGCCGGTATGGGTTCCTTCATGATGTCCTACGTCACACCTTTGCACTGGTCATCATTAAAACCCTTTCTCTCTTTGTCCCTTTTCACGTGTGCACTCTGTAGCTCTTCTGCACAAGTGCGGACGCAGTCTTTGGCCAGAGACTACTCTGACTTTGTGGCCAGGTTCCCGGTGACCGATGGCGGCCAGCCGCCCAACAAGCAACAGAGGATGGGTGCTGGGTTCACAAACCGATCCTTCGCAAACAGGTGGCGCGCTGACCAGAGGGAACAGAGGGTGAAACTTATTCTGGGTGAGCACTCTATTTGATGTAATGTGACCCTCTGAAAGTACTTTGAATCCATTCAGCGTTGCGGACGACGTTCTTGACTGAACGTGGCTCTTTTTCTTTCCGTCAGCACGGTGCAACTCAAACAGGACCCCTTCGCTGCATTCCGTGAAACGGCTGGTCTCGACGCAGGACTGGAAGGGCGCGCGCTCGATCGCCGAAGAGGTGGTGGCCAGGTGGACGGGAGGCACCGCCAAAGACGGTGCTGAGAAGAGCCCGGAGGTCGTCGAGGGCGTGGCCACGCAGCTCTGGAAGGGGTTGGCTATCAAGGATGTCGGCGCCCCAAAGGGATTAGGTGAGAGAACACTGTTCACTCTGTTTGTATTGGAAGCCGAGGAGGACTCTGAAAATGCCCCCAAAACATGTACACGTTTGACAATCGGTAACGGTTCCATCAATGGGTCTGACTCGTGCGTTTTCTGGGTTACAGGAGTAGTTGCAACAATTCCCTTTCTGGCCGGGGACATTGTGTGCAACTATCACGGGGATCTTCTGACGGGTGCCGAGGGGAGGAAACGGTGGGAAGCCCGCAAAATGACACCTGGGGACATGGGCTACATGTACTTCTTCCGGCATAAAGACCAGCCGCAATGTATCGACGCTCATGTCCATCCTTGCACCTGCCACCCAACGATAGACACGGTGGGCAGGCGGATTAACCACTCCAAGAAGTGCAACCTCAAGCCAGTCAGTAGAACTTTGCACGTGCGTGGCAGGGACACCACTGTCATTCTGTTCAGAGCGTGCAGAAGCATACAGGTGGACGAGGAGCTGACCTTTGACTACGGCGTGTCCAAAGGCTCGTTTGGCGAAGGCACGGAACTGGACTGGTTGGCCCACTAGTCGCAATGGGGGTTTTAAAATTCACATGTCCACAAAGACGTCCGCATGCTGGAGATGTAAGCATGTTTTGCCACATCCACGATTAAGCTGCTATTACACAAGCCTGATGTGAACAGTTGATACATTGCATTGTTTTTCTTCTACAGGTGCATTGCCCTGCTTAGGAGTCAGGGAAAGGCAGCAAGCACGTGCAACTCTACCTGAAGAGCGTCCGGGAATTTTCCCAGTTCCTCAGAGAGACCGCCCCGGAGAAGTGCAAGCTGAGCGGCAAGGAGCACGAGGTGTTAGAAGAGTCGTTGCAACGGGCAATGCATACGCTGGCGTTGGAAATATCGGCGCACAAACAGAAACTCAAACGTGGTGTGACTCCCCGAAACCCCAGAGCGCCGTGCAAAAGAATGAGTGGAAACCAGCCACGTTTGCCAGCAGTCTGGCTGTTGCATGGAGGAGGCAAAGCGGACGTGGGAAGCTCTGCCGGCAGTCCCGTGGACAGACGAGATGGAGAGCAGGAGTCAGAAGGAGAGGAGGAGGCCATGGCGGTAGAGGAGGCTGACGTAAGTAAATACATGATATCAAAGTGCATGACAGTTGTGTGAAAACCAGTCTCAACTGATGAACTTAATGCGGTGTTGTTTGTCTTTCCTCGACAGACTTCAGAGGAAAGTCGCCAACAGAGACAGAAGTTGCTGCTATCTTCAATGGAGCCGATGGGACGTGTGTGAACGCGCCAGCATCGCCACCCTCCAGACACACACACACACACACATTGAAATTGTTTTATAGGTGTAGTTTAATTTGTCTGATAGCTTTGTATATAGTTGAATGTGTGAATAACTTGTTATATAGGTATAGTTTAATTTGTAAAGTAGCTTTGTATATAGTTGAATGTGTGAATAACTTGTTATATAGGTATAGTGTAATTTGTAAAGTAGCTTTGTATATAGTAGAATGTGTTTAATAGTTTGTTGTACTGTTGTTTCATGAATAAATGTGAAACGTGAATTAGTCAATCGCTGTCCTGGTTATTCATTCAAAAGACAAAGAAACATCGACAGTGTGACTGTATTCCCTTAGCAGCTGTGTGTGTGTGTGTGTGTGTGTGGTCGTCGCACTGGGTGGAGAATGAAGGAGGCAGGGTGGTGGTGGAGGAGGGCGGTTGGTGATCTCGAGCACCTTACAAGCTGCCGGGGTAAGTTGGAGGGCACTGAGTACAGTGGTGGATGGCTGGTTGACTGCACATTATACACCACGGGTATAACTGGTATGCTGTGATCCCACCTGCAAGGAAACACACAGACTCAACCAGAGATGTGAAAACTGGGCTGTATTAGAGGTAATGCAGCTCAGGAGCAGGACCACACCTCAAACACCCATCTTCATGTCATATTTCTATAAATGTCTACTTTCATGTTTGTTCCCTTTTCGCTCTCATTGATCCCCAAGGCGGCTGCCGAGCCCAGGAGCTATTGTGTCTCTTTCCCAAAGCCATTCTCATCTGCCAATCTTCACTCAAGGGCTTAACTTGAGTGAAGGTAATTTAGTAAGTATCTGTATATTGGTACTTACTACTATTGCACTTCTGGTTGGATGCTAAACTGCATTTTGTTGCTCTGTACTTGTACATCTGACGGCGGGGACAAGTCGTGACGGGGCGCGCGCGTGCGTTCACGCAGCCATTCACAAACGCATACACATGCACACAGATCAGCAGGAAACGGTCCAAACTGCTTGAAATCGCAACGGAGCATTGCATCGGAGGCCTTTGACGTGGTACTGGAAGGACGAGTGTGCAGACCGTATGGGGAGAGTGGCCTAAATCAAAGCCGCGGAGACGCTGCCAGCCCGGTACAGCCTGGGAAACTATGGATGCAAGTTAACCAGTTTATGCCGGCTCGAGCGTGCAGTAACGCCGGCGGCCAGCGGGGGCAGGCAAAAGGCACCACGATTCAAAGGAGAAACATGTGCTGCTCCGCGTAGTCCCCGACGCCCGGCGGCCATGCTTGTAGTGCAGCTCCGTGAACCCCGCGCACACAGCTCCAGAGAAAAAAAGAGGCAATACTTTCTCGTGATCTAATCGCGCAAATGACATGCTGCAGTTGTACTGCAATCGTTAAAAAAAACAGCGAAATATAAACACACACAACAAAATGTAATACTAATAATTGGACTGGCATGTGTGTACAGCTGCAGAGTGTATTCATTATTTAAGCAAATTGAATGCAAACAATAGGTCATGCTCCTGGCGAGTAAAATGGGTTTAATAGCTTCTTATATAGTCCGTTACACATTGGTGCTTTGTATGAATACATGTGGCATGACTCGGGTAAAGCTGGAACGTCTCCCATCAAAACGAACGTCAAGTGGAGGTCCGTAGTCGTGGGATGTGTAGTACGATGTCAGCGGGTGGCCATCACGTGTGTATTTCGAGGACAAGCGGCATGCTAACGAAGGGGGGAGGGTCTGCCAGCTCAGCCACTCAGAAGACAGTCTCCATCAGGTAGCATTTGTCGTCAAAGAAGTCTTTTCCACCTGCTTTGACAACGGAGTGAGTATACCTTCTCAAGGGAATTTGCATGCAGTTGTTACCTGATAATAATGTTTTGCCTGCTTTATTGATTTGTTATACCTACTCGACACACGCGTTTGCCTGCTTTAAACAGTTAATTGTGTACACTGTGTGCGCGTACAAGGCCCGCGTGATAAAGTAAGTTTCCCCCGTCGAGCGGTCAGCGGTTGTATTGACTTAAACCTACTCGACACACGTGTTTGCTGCGTGTAAACGGCGTACATGCCTCTGTGTGTGTGTGTGTGTGTGTGTGTGTCAGTGGCGTCCCTGACACACACACACACACACACACACACACACACACACACTAAAGCCCCGGATGTTTTTTAATTAGCCCCGAATATTAATTTTCAAAAAAAAAGTAAATACGTCATTCACCCAAAACAGCAGCGTCAGGCAGCAGACGCACTTGCAGTGTGCGCCCCCCTATTATACAAGTCGTCATTTAAGTGTCTCTTTCCTATAGAACAGGTCTACACCTTGTTCTGTTATTAAACTAAACGGACGTATTTTATTGATCTTATCCACACACAGCTTGTCATTTCTGTCTCTAAATGGTCGCGTTAACACTTCTCCTCTGCTCTGCATCGCGCACGGCGGAGTTCCACCGCGATGCGCACAGACACGTAACCATGAAATGCCTCAATATATATATATATATATATATATATATATATATATACAGTGGCGGTGCGTCAATAGAGGGCGCTAGGGCGCCGCCCCTCCTAAAATTTTGCTATGAAAAAAAATAAAGAAGAAAAAATATATATAATATATACTGTCAAAAAACATTATATATCAAATAATTTAAATAAGAAATATACCGTGTTGACGCGCTACATGTGTGTGGGAGACCGTAAGCCCCTGTCAACAACCACTTAAGTTAAATATAATATATCGCCATTCATCATCACTGAGAAAAGCCCCTCCCCTCTCGGGGAGCCGGCCCAATGTGTGTCTATGGAAAGCTAACAAACATTTCACCCTCGTGACGGCAAGGACAGCTTCTCATTGGCGGATGACACGTGAATCTTCGGGCGCACGAATCTTCGCCCTAGCCAATGACATCGTTTCTTATTGCAACGTGGTTGGACTATTCGTCCAATCAGAGACCTTTATCATTCCCTCACATCCATATAGCTCCCACGTAGCTACGCGAGCAACACAGCTAGCAGAGACTTTGATCATGTTAGTATGGCGACTGAAAACTCTGTGGTATCTCTACGCGAAACACCTTTCAATCCACGATCAGATGTTGACAAGAAGAGGCTGAAAGAGTTGGGACCCGAACGTCCGGATTTAAATATTCAGCACTAAAGCAGTGAAGCTACATGCACCAAGCTACATGCTAACCGGAGCTGCTAGCTGGAGGCTCCGTGTGCAGTGGCTCTGAGCAGCCGAGGAAGCGCCGGCTGTGAAGGAAGATGAGCTGAAGGATTGCTGCAGAAGTGAGTGTCAAAATCAGCAGATGCCTGTTAGAGTTTAATGTTTTATCTTTCCCACAGCAGAACACATGTTGGACATTGTTAGATTTGGGTGGATATCATATCAGGCTATAACTTTATCTAAAATACCAATTCAACCCCCAACGCGTGCGTGTGTGTGTGTGTGTGTGTGTGTGTGTGTGTGTGTGTGTGTGTGTGTGTGTGTCTCATAGCTACAGCCATCAAGGTGGCTCCTGGCCTTTTGTCTATGTTGCTGATTCATCAAGACACACAAAACATAGTTTTTTGTCTGTAGTATGAAGCCTGTTTGTAGTAGATATTTCCCCACAACTTATCTTACTGTCTCTGTCTCTCTCTATATATTTATCTGTAGGTTTGTGACACCATACTTGGACACACCAGGGAACGCTTTGCCTTCAAAGACCACCTCACCAGTGCCACCTTACTGCACTTCTGAACCTCTCATGCCCAAAGTTACAGTTTGTTGATAGTTGTTATTGGACACTGTTGAGCACTGTGTTTTCTTGAAATAAAGCTTTGTTTTTTAGAATATTCTACTCCAAACATCTTTTCTTCTCATTGTGGAGTGCTATTTAAACCGCGCCGCCCAACTGCGCCCCCCCCAAAAAAAATGTCACCAGCCGCCACTGTATATATATATATATATATATATATATATACATTTATGTGTATGTCTGTTATTGTATACGGATGAAGCTCTACCCAAGTGCTTGTTTTTTTTAAGGTGAAAATGACCTTGGACCTGTTTTCTTTGTTCATTCCAGATATCTATTCATGATGGCGGAATCCTCAAAGAAAACGTAAGACTTGTGTGGGTCAGTGATGCTCCATTCAGTGGATATGTGTGCATTTCATTGAGTGGATATGTGTACATTTTGATTTCAATAACACTCATGTCAATACTGACAATGTGTCCGTCTATGTTTGTCGTCACCTTGAAGGTTCGCGAACCACAACATCTTCCACTGCTCGATCTGCCTCAAGCCCCAGAAGAAGCTCTCTGTTCACCTGCAACGGTCGTGCATGAAGGCCAGCACGCCTGAGGAGCGCACGGCTGCGCTGGCGGACATGAAGCTGTCGTCCAGGAAGTGGACCACCGTTGGCAGGAACTGGGACTACAAGTTCCTGTGCGAACTGATGCCTGACGAGAGCAGTCGTGTGGCACTGGTTGGAGAGTTCAGGGAGCGTGGGTTTTACGTCGAAAACCTCCCGCCAGATGCCAGTGCATCCTCCTCCACAGAGCGCCCAGGCAGCAGCGGTGTGGCTACACAGAGTGCACCTACTTGCCCAAAGTAGGTATGCTTTTGATAGTTGCTTTCATGTGCAAGAAAGTGTCGACTGTTGAACGCATTGTTGTCGCACGGTTTTACAATCTCGAGTGTTTGACTTGAAACTCTCTGTCTCTCTGCCTCTGTCTCTGTGCCCAGGCGCGGTCGCTATTTGCACGGCACTCGGGGCTTAAAAGAGTGCCAGCAGGTACTGGAAGTGGCGTGCGCAGACTTCCTCAGGACTGTTTCAAAGTGCGGGTCGTCAACACAGCTGACGGACAAGGAGAAGACCATGTACCGTTACTACTGCGAGGCGGTGGTGGTCTTCAGCCTCTTCCAGTGCCCGGCGGTGGTCGAAGGCCTGACGGTGAGTACGGCGTGTTAACGGCTCGGAGGGGCGTGGTCCCGTGACGTGTGCTGCCACGGAGATGCATTGTGCCGTTAATCAGTTGCATTTTCTTCCTCCGCTTTGCCCAGCCCTAATACGTATTTTTGACACGTATTCATCGATTGCCACTGTCTTTCCAGGTGACGGATTGGATAAACCGGCAGGAGACGGGCAACAAGGTGGTCATAAAGACGGGTCGACCGGACACGAACCGTGCGTTTGCCCTTTCTAAAGGGGAAGAAGTGGTAAGCGCCTTTACCCGCCAACATTTGCCTGGTATACCATGCAAAGTGTCTATTCCCTAAAACCGTGTGCAGCCAAGTAAGTGTCTGTTTTGTCCCCAGTGGTTTCAACTGTACTACGCCAGCATTCGCCCTGGCTACCTGGTCGACGCTTGTGACGCGTTTTTCCTGTCGGACAACGGGAAACCCTTGAATAATGTCACCGTCGATCTTGTCCGCCTCCACAACAGGCAAGTAGCTGAATAAATCCAACTGATGTGTACATGCTCACACCTGTTGTATGCTTGACACCACACACACACACACACACACACACACACACACACACACCCCCCCCCCCCCCTGAGGAACGTGTAGTGAAAATGCGCCGCCTTGTTTTCCCACTGCAGTTACAAGCTGACGCCGACCACCAGCCAGCAGGTCAGACTGGCTGTCAAAACGTTGTGCGACTGCGCAACATTCACGGCACAGCAGATGGAGGATGTGGTGCTGTATCTAGCTCCAAACGGCGCAGAGATTGCAGGAGAGGTTGTGGTGGCTGTCACGGAACTGCTGCAATCCTTGAGCCGGTATGGGTTCCTTCATGATGTCCTACGTCACACCTTTGCACTGGTCATCATTAAAACCCTTTCTCTCTTTGTCCCTTTTCACGTGTGCACTCTGTAGCTCTTCTGCACAAGTGCGGACGCAGTCTTTGGCCAGAGACTACTCTGACTTTGTGGCCAGGTTCCCGGTGACCGATGGCGGCCAGCCGCCCAACAAGCAACAGAGGATGGGTGCTGGGTTCACAAACCGATCCTTCGCAAACAGGTGGCGCGCTGACCAGAGGGAACAGAGGGTGAAACTTATTCTGGGTGAGCACTCTATTTGATGTAATGTGACCCTCTGAAAGTACTTTGAATCCATTCAGCGTTGCGGACGACGTTCTTGACTGAACGTGGCTCTTTTTCTTTCCGTCAGCACGGTGCAACTCAAACAGGACCCCTTCGCTGCATTCCGTGAAACGGCTGGTCTCGACGCAGGACTGGAAGGGCGCGCGCTCGATCGCCGAAGAGGTGGTGGCCAGGTGGACGGGAGGCACCGCCAAAGACGGTGCTGAGAAGAGCCCGGAGGTCGTCGAGGGCGTGGCCACGCAGCTCTGGAAGGGGTTGGCTATCAAGGATGTCGGCGCCCCAAAGGGATTAGGTGAGAGAACACTGTTCACTCTGTTTGTATTGGAAGCCGAGGAGGACTCTGAAAATGCCCCCAAAACATGTACACGTTTGACAATCGGTAACGGTTCCATCAATGGGTCTGACTCGTGCGTTTTCTGGGTTACAGGAGTAGTTGCAACAATTCCCTTTCTGGCCGGGGACATTGTGTGCAACTATCACGGGGATCTTCTGACGGGTGCCGAGGGGAGGAAACGGTGGGAAGCCCGCAAAATGACACCTGGGGACATGGGCTACATGTACTTCTTCCGGCATAAAGACCAGCCGCAATGTATCGACGCTCATGTCCATCCTTGCACCTGCCACCCAACGATAGACACGGTGGGCAGGCGGATTAACCACTCCAAGAAGTGCAACCTCAAGCCAGTCAGTAGAACTTTGCACGTGCGTGGCAGGGACACCACTGTCATTCTGTTCAGAGCGTGCAGAAGCATACAGGTGGACGAGGAGCTGACCTTTGACTACGGCGTGTCCAAAGGCTCGTTTGGCGAAGGCACGGAACTGGACTGGTTGGCCCACTAGTCGCAATGGGGGTTTTAAAATTCACATGTCCACAAAGACGTCCGCATGCTGGAGATGTAAGCATGTTTTGCCACATCCACGATTAAGCTGCTATTACACAAGCCTGATGTGAACAGTTGATACATTGCATTGTTTTTCTTCTACAGGTGCATTGCCCTGCTTAGGAGTCAGGGAAAGGCAGCAAGCACGTGCAACTCTACCTGAAGAGCGTCCGGGAATTTTCCCAGTTCCTCAGAGAGACCGCCCCGGAGAAGTGCAAGCTGAGCGGCAAGGAGCACGAGGTGTTAGAAGAGTCGTTGCAACGGGCAATGCATACGCTGGCGTTGGAAATATCGGCGCACAAACAGAAACTCAAACGTGGTGTGACTCCCCGAAACCCCAGAGCGCCGTGCAAAAGAATGAGTGGAAACCAGCCACGTTTGCCAGCAGTCTGGCTGTTGCATGGAGGAGGCAAAGCGGACGTGGGAAGCTCTGCCGGCAGTCCCGTGGACAGACGAGATGGAGAGCAGGAGTCAGAAGGAGAGGAGGAGGCCATGGCGGTAGAGGAGGCTGACGTAAGTAAATACATGATATCAAAGTGCATGACAGTTGTGTGAAAACCAGTCTCAACTGATGAACTTAATGCGGTGTTGTTTGTCTTTCCTCGACAGACTTCAGAGGAAAGTCGCCAACAGAGACAGAAGTTGCTGCTATCTTCAATGGAGCCGATGGGACGTGTGTGAACGCGCCAGCATCGCCACCCTCCAGACACACACACACACACACATTGAAATTGTTTTATAGGTGTAGTTTAATTTGTCTGATAGCTTTGTATATAGTTGAATGTGTGAATAACTTGTTATATAGGTATAGTTTAATTTGTAAAGTAGCTTTGTATATAGTTGAATGTGTGAATAACTTGTTATATAGGTATAGTGTAATTTGTAAAGTAGCTTTGTATATAGTAGAATGTGTTTAATAGTTTGTTGTACTGTTGTTTCATGAATAAATGTGAAACGTGAATTAGTCAATCGCTGTCCTGGTTATTCATTCAAAAGACAAAGAAACATCGACAGTGTGACTGTATTCCCTTAGCAGCTGTGTGTGTGTGTGTGTGTGTGTGGTCGTCGCACTGGGTGGAGAATGAAGGAGGCAGGGTGGTGGTGGAGGAGGGCGGTTGGTGATCTCGAGCACCTTACAAGCTGCCGGGGTAAGTTGGAGGGCACTGAGTACAGTGGTGGATGGCTGGTTGACTGCACATTATACACCACGGGTATAACTGGTATGCTGTGATCCCACCTGCAAGGAAACACACAGACTCAACCAGAGATGTGAAAACTGGGCTGTATTAGAGGTAATGCAGCTCAGGAGCAGGACCACACCTCAAACACCCATCTTCATGTCATATTTCTATAAATGTCTACTTTCATGTTTGTTCCCTTTTCGCTCTCATTGATCCCCAAGGCGGCTGCCGAGCCCAGGAGCTATTGTGTCTCTTTCCCAAAGCCATTCTCATCTGCCAATCTTCACTCAAGGGCTTAACTTGAGTGAAGGTAATTTAGTTAGTATCTGTATATTGGTACTTACTACTATTGCACTTCTGGTTGGATGCTAAACTGCATTTTGTTGCTCTGTACTTGTACATCTGACGGCGGGGACAAGTCGTGACGGGGCGCGCGCGTGCGTTCACGCAGCCATTCACAAACGCATACACATGCACACAGATCAGCAGGAAACGGTCCAAACTGCTTGAAATCGCAACGGAGCATTGCATCGGAGGCCTTTGACGTGGTACTGGAAGGACGAGTGTGCAGACCGTATGGGGAGAGTGGCCTAAATCAAAGCCGCGGAGACGCTGCCAGCCCGGTACAGCCTGGGAAACTATGGATGCAAGTTAACCAGTTTATGCCGGCTCGAGCGTGCAGTAACGCCGGCGGCCAGCGGGGGCAGGCAAAAGGCACCACGATTCAAAGGAGAAACATGTGCTGCTCCGCGTAGTCCCCGACGCCCGGCGGCCATGCTTGTAGTGCAGCTCCGTGAACCCCGCGCACACAGCTCCAGAGAAAAAAAGAGGCAATACTTTCTCGTGATCTAATCGCGCAAATGACATGCTGCAGTTGTACTGCAATCGTTAAAAAAAACAGCGAAATATAAACACACACAACAAAATGTAATACTAATAATTGGACTGGCATGTGTGTACAGCTGCAGAGTGTATTCATTATTTAAGCAAATTGAATGCAAACAATAGGTCATGCTCCTGGCGAGTAAAATGGGTTTAATAGCTTCTTATATAGTCCGTTACACATTGGTGCTTTGTATGAATACATGTGGCATGACTCGGGTAAAGCTGGAACGTCTCCCATCAAAACGAACGTCAAGTGGAGGTCCGTAGTCGTGGGATGTGTAGTACGATGTCAGCGGGTGGCCATCACGTGTGTATTTCGAGGACAAGCGGCATGCTAACGAAGGGGGGAGGGTCTGCCAGCTCAGCCACTCAGAAGACAGTCTCCATCAGGTAGCATTTGTCGTCAAAGAAGTCTTTTCCACCTGCTTTGACAACGGAGTGAGTATACCTTCTCAAGGGAATTTGCATGCAGTTGTTACCTGATAATAATGTTTTGCCTGCTTTATTGATTTGTTATACCTACTCGACACACGCGTTTGCCTGCTTTAAACAGTTAATTGTGTACACTGTGTGCGCGTACAAGGCCCGCGTGATAAAGTAAGTTTCCCCGTCGAGCGGTCAGCGGTTGTATTGACTTAAACCTACTCGACACACGTGTTTGCTGCGTGTAAACGGCGTACATGCCTCTGTGTGTGTGTGTGTGTGTGTGTGTCAGTGGCGTCCCTGACACACACACACACACACACACACACACACACACACACTAAAGCCCCGGATGTTTTTTAATTAGCCCCGAATATTAATTTTCAAAAAAAAAGTAAATACGTCATTCACCCAAAACAGCAGCGTCAGGCAGCAGACGCACTTGCAGTGTGCGCCCCCCTATTATACAAGTCGTCATTTAAGTGTCTCTTTCCTATAGAACAGGTCTACACCTTGTTCTGTTATTAAACTAAACGGACGTATTTTATTGATCTTATCCACACACAGCTTGTCATTTCTGTCTCTAAATGGTCGCGTTAACACTTCTCCTCTGCTCTGCATCGCGCACGGCGGAGTTCCACCGCGATGCGCACAGACACGTAACCATGAAATGCCTCAATATATATATATATATATATATATATATATATATATACAGTGGCGGTGCGTCAATAGAGGGCGCTAGGGCGCCGCCCCTCCTAAAATTTTGCTATGAAAAAAAATAAAGAAGAAAAAATATATATAATATATACTGTCAAAAAACATTATATATCAAATAATTTAAATAAGAAATATACCGTGTTGACGCGCTACATGTGTGTGGGAGACCGTAAGCCCCTGTCAACAACCACTTAAGTTAAATATAATATATCGCCATTCATCATCACTGAGAAAAGCCCCTCCCCTCTCGGGGAGCCGGCCCAATGTGTGTCTATGGAAAGCTAACAAACATTTCACCCTCGTGACGGCAAGGACAGCTTCTCATTGGCGGATGACACGTGAATCTTCGGGCGCACGAATCTTCGCCCTAGCCAATGACATCGTTTCTTATTGCAACGTGGTTGGACTATTCGTCCAATCAGAGACCTTTATCATTCCCTCACATCCATATAGCTCCCACGTAGCTACGCGAGCAACACAGCTAGCAGAGACTTTGATCATGTTAGTATGGCGACTGAAAACTCTGTGGTATCTCTACGCGAAACACCTTTCAATCCACGATCAGATGTTGACAAGAAGAGGCTGAAAGAGTTGGGACCCGAACGTCCGGATTTAAATATTCAGCACTAAAGCAGTGAAGCTACATGCACCAAGCTACATGCTAACCGGAGCTGCTAGCTGGAGGCTCCGTGTGCAGTGGCTCTGAGCAGCCGAGGAAGCGCCGGCTGTGAAGGAAGATGAGCTTGAAGGATTGCTGCAGAAGTGAGTGTCAAAATCAGCAGATGCCTGTTAGAGTTTAATGTTTTATCTTTCCCACAGCAGAACACATGTTGGACATTGTTAGATTTGGGTGGATATCATATCAGGCTATAACTTTATCTAAAATACCAATTCAACCCCCAACGCGTGCGTGTGTGTGTGTGTGTGTGTGTGTGTGTGTGTGTGTGTGTGTGTGTGTGTGTGTGTGTGTCTCATAGCTACAGCCATCAAGGTGGCTCCTGGCCTTTTGTCTATGTTGCTGATTCATCAAGACACACAAAACATAGTTTTTTGTCTGTAGTATGAAGCCTGTTTGTAGTAGATATTTCCCCACAACTTATCTTACTGTCTCTGTCTCTCTCTATATATTTATCTGTAGGTTTGTGACACCATACTTGGACACACCAGGGAACGCTTTGCCTTCAAAGACCACCTCACCAGTGCCACCTTACTGCACTTCTGAACCTCTCATGCCCAAAGTTACAGTTTGTTGATAGTTGTTATTGGACACTGTTGAGCACTGTGTTTTCTTGAAATAAAGCTTTGTTTTTTAGAATATTCTACTCCAAACATCTTTTCTTCTCATTGTGGAGTGCTATTTAAACCGCGCCGCCCAACTGCGCCCCCCCCAAAAAAAATGTCACCAGCCGCCACTGTATATATATATATATATATATATATATATATACATTTATGTGTATGTCTGTTATTGTATACGGATGAAGCTCTACCCAAGTGCTTGTTTTTTTTAAGGTGAAAATGACCTTGGACCTGTTTTCTTTGTTCATTCCAGATATCTATTCATGATGGCGGAATCCTCAAAGAAAACGTAAGACTTGTGTGGGTCAGTGATGCTCCATTCAGTGGATATGTGTGCATTTCATTGAGTGGATATGTGTACATTTTGATTTCAATAACACTCATGTCAATACTGACAATGTGTCCGTCTATGTTTGTCGTCACCTTGAAGGTTCGCGAACCACAACATCTTCCACTGCTCGATCTGCCTCAAGCCCCAGAAGAAGCTCTCTGTTCACCTGCAACGGTCGTGCATGAAGGCCAGCACGCCTGAGGAGCGCACGGCTGCGCTGGCGGACATGAAGCTGTCGTCCAGGAAGTGGACCACCGTTGGCAGGAACTGGGACTACAAGTTCCTGTGCGAACTGATGCCTGACGAGAGCAGTCGTGTGGCACTGGTTGGAGAGTTCAGGGAGCGTGGGTTTTACGTCGAAAACCTCCCGCCAGATGCCAGTGCATCCTCCTCCACAGAGCGCCCAGGCAGCAGCGGTGTGGCTACACAGAGTGCACCTACTTGCCCAAAGTAGGTATGCTTTTGATAGTTGCTTTCATGTGCAAGAAAGTGTCGACTGTTGAACGCATTGTTGTCGCACGGTTTTACAATCTCGAGTGTTTGACTTGAAACTCTCTGTCTCTCTGCCTCTGTCTCTGTGCCCAGGCGCGGTCGCTATTTGCACGGCACTCGGGGCTTAAAAGAGTGCCAGCAGGTACTGGAAGTGGCGTGCGCAGACTTCCTCAGGACTGTTTCAAAGTGCGGGTCGTCAACACAGCTGACGGACAAGGAGAAGACCATGTACCGTTACTACTGCGAGGCGGTGGTGGTCTTCAGCCTCTTCCAGTGCCCGGCGGTGGTCGAAGGCCTGACGGTGAGTACGGCGTGTTAACGGCTCGGAGGGGCGTGGTCCCGTGACGTGTGCTGCCACGGAGATGCATTGTGCCGTTAATCAGTTGCATTTTCTTCCTCCGCTTTGCCCAGCCCTAATACGTATTTTTGACACGTATTCATCGATTGCCACTGTCTTTCCAGGTGACGGATTGGATAAACCGGCAGGAGACGGGCAACAAGGTGGTCATAAAGACGGGTCGACCGGACACGAACCGTGCGTTTGCCCTTTCTAAAGGGGAAGAAGTGGTAAGCGCCTTTACCCGCCAACATTTGCCTGGTATACCATGCAAAGTGTCTATTCCCTAAAACCGTGTGCAGCCAAGTAAGTGTCTGTTTTGTCCCCAGTGGTTTCAACTGTACTACGCCAGCATTCGCCCTGGCTACCTGGTCGACGCTTGTGACGCGTTTTTCCTGTCGGACAACGGGAAACCCTTGAATAATGTCACCGTCGATCTTGTCCGCCTCCACAACAGGCAAGTAGCTGAATAAATCCAACTGATGTGTACATGCTCACACCTGTTGTATGCTTGACACCACACACACACACACACACACACACACACACACACACACCCCCCCCCCCCCTGAGGAACGTGTAGTGAAAATGCGCCGCCTTGTTTTCCCACTGCAGTTACAAGCTGACGCCGACCACCAGCCAGCAGGTCAGACTGGCTGTCAAAACGTTGTGCGACTGCGCAACATTCACGGCACAGCAGATGGAGGATGTGGTGCTGTATCTAGCTCCAAACGGCGCAGAGATTGCAGGAGAGGTTGTGGTGGCTGTCACGGAACTGCTGCAATCCTTGAGCCGGTATGGGTTCCTTCATGATGTCCTACGTCACACCTTTGCACTGGTCATCATTAAAACCCTTTCTCTCTTTGTCCCTTTTCACGTGTGCACTCTGTAGCTCTTCTGCACAAGTGCGGACGCAGTCTTTGGCCAGAGACTACTCTGACTTTGTGGCCAGGTTCCCGGTGACCGATGGCGGCCAGCCGCCCAACAAGCAACAGAGGATGGGTGCTGGGTTCACAAACCGATCCTTCGCAAACAGGTGGCGCGCTGACCAGAGGGAACAGAGGGTGAAACTTATTCTGGGTGAGCACTCTATTTGATGTAATGTGACCCTCTGAAAGTACTTTGAATCCATTCAGCGTTGCGGACGACGTTCTTGACTGAACGTGGCTCTTTTTCTTTCCGTCAGCACGGTGCAACTCAAACAGGACCCCTTCGCTGCATTCCGTGAAACGGCTGGTCTCGACGCAGGACTGGAAGGGCGCGCGCTCGATCGCCGAAGAGGTGGTGGCCAGGTGGACGGGAGGCACCGCCAAAGACGGTGCTGAGAAGAGCCCGGAGGTCGTCGAGGGCGTGGCCACGCAGCTCTGGAAGGGGTTGGCTATCAAGGATGTCGGCGCCCCAAAGGGATTAGGTGAGAGAACACTGTTCACTCTGTTTGTATTGGAAGCCGAGGAGGACTCTGAAAATGCCCCCAAAACATGTACACGTTTGACAATCGGTAACGGTTCCATCAATGGGTCTGACTCGTGCGTTTTCTGGGTTACAGGAGTAGTTGCAACAATTCCCTTTCTGGCCGGGGACATTGTGTGCAACTATCACGGGGATCTTCTGACGGGTGCCGAGGGGAGGAAACGGTGGGAAGCCCGCAAAATGACACCTGGGGACATGGGCTACATGTACTTCTTCCGGCATAAAGACCAGCCGCAATGTATCGACGCTCATGTCCATCCTTGCACCTGCCACCCAACGATAGACACGGTGGGCAGGCGGATTAACCACTCCAAGAAGTGCAACCTCAAGCCAGTCAGTAGAACTTTGCACGTGCGTGGCAGGGACACCACTGTCATTCTGTTCAGAGCGTGCAGAAGCATACAGGTGGACGAGGAGCTGACCTTTGACTACGGCGTGTCCAAAGGCTCGTTTGGCGAAGGCACGGAACTGGACTGGTTGGCCCACTAGTCGCAATGGGGGTTTTAAAATTCACATGTCCACAAAGACGTCCGCATGCTGGAGATGTAAGCATGTTTTGCCACATCCACGATTAAGCTGCTATTACACAAGCCTGATGTGAACAGTTGATACATTGCATTGTTTTTCTTCTACAGGTGCATTGCCCTGCTTAGGAGTCAGGGAAAGGCAGCAAGCACGTGCAACTCTACCTGAAGAGCGTCCGGGAATTTTCCCAGTTCCTCAGAGAGACCGCCCCGGAGAAGTGCAAGCTGAGCGGCAAGGAGCACGAGGTGTTAGAAGAGTCGTTGCAACGGGCAATGCATACGCTGGCGTTGGAAATATCGGCGCACAAACAGAAACTCAAACGTGGTGTGACTCCCCGAAACCCCAGAGCGCCGTGCAAAAGAATGAGTGGAAACCAGCCACGTTTGCCAGCAGTCTGGCTGTTGCATGGAGGAGGCAAAGCGGACGTGGGAAGCTCTGCCGGCAGTCCCGTGGACAGACGAGATGGAGAGCAGGAGTCAGAAGGAGAGGAGGAGGCCATGGCGGTAGAGGAGGCTGACGTAAGTAAATACATGATATCAAAGTGCATGACAGTTGTGTGAAAACCAGTCTCAACTGATGAACTTAATGCGGTGTTGTTTGTCTTTCCTCGACAGACTTCAGAGGAAAGTCGCCAACAGAGACAGAAGTTGCTGCTATCTTCAATGGAGCCGATGGGACGTGTGTGAACGCGCCAGCATCGCCACCCTCCAGACACACACACACACACACATTGAAATTGTTTTATAGGTGTAGTTTAATTTGTCTGATAGCTTTGTATATAGTTGAATGTGTGAATAACTTGTTATATAGGTATAGTTTAATTTGTAAAGTAGCTTTGTATATAGTTGAATGTGTGAATAACTTGTTATATAGGTATAGTGTAATTTGTAAAGTAGCTTTGTATATAGTAGAATGTGTTTAATAGTTTGTTGTACTGTTGTTTCATGAATAAATGTGAAACGTGAATTAGTCAATCGCTGTCCTGGTTATTCATTCAAAAGACAAAGAAACATCGACAGTGTGACTGTATTCCCTTAGCAGCTGTGTGTGTGTGTGTGTGTGTGTGGTCGTCGCACTGGGTGGAGAATGAAGGAGGCAGGGTGGTGGTGGAGGAGGGCGGTTGGTGATCTCGAGCACCTTACAAGCTGCCGGGGTAAGTTGGAGGGCACTGAGTACAGTGGTGGATGGCTGGTTGACTGCACATTATACACCACGGGTATAACTGGTATGCTGTGATCCCACCTGCAAGGAAACACACAGACTCAACCAGAGATGTGAAAACTGGGCTGTATTAGAGGTAATGCAGCTCAGGAGCAGGACCACACCTCAAACACCCATCTTCATGTCATATTTCTATAAATGTCTACTTTCATGTTTGTTCCCTTTTCGCTCTCATTGATCCCCAAGGCGGCTGCCGAGCCCAGGAGCTATTGTGTCTCTTTCCCAAAGCCATTCTCATCTGCCAATCTTCACTCAAGGGCTTAACTTGAGTGAAGGTAATTTAGTTAGTATCTGTATATTGGTACTTACTACTATTGCACTTCTGGTTGGATGCTAAACTGCATTTTGTTGCTCTGTACTTGTACATGTGTAATGACAATAAAGTTGAATCAAATCCATCCATCCATCCATCCATCCATTTTCGACCGCTTATCCGGGGTCGGGTCGCGGTGGCAGCAGGTTCAGCAGGCCGACCCAGGCTTCCCTCTCACCCGCAACACTTTCAAATCAAATCATATGTTTTATATTCAATAAACAAGTTTACTGGGGTGTCCCGGTGCATGAGTGGTGAAGATGAATACTATGTAATTGGAGCTTTCCATGTGTGTTGCATGTCTCCCCTCTCTTTCCCCATGTTTATAGTCTCGCTGTTAAGTCACCATCAATAAAAAAGGTAAAAATGCTTAAATAAAAATATTGCATGTCAGTTAATGTTGTCCTTGATTCAGAACCAACTACAACAGAATAGAAGATTGGGCATTTGGGGGGCATTCAGGAGTCCAGAAGTAAAAGTATTGCTCATATTCTGAATAGACTATGTTTAGTGACTAACAGCTTGGCACATCCAAGGCATGGATGGATATGAAACTCTTCCAGTTATATCATCAATGAAAAACGATGAATAACGACATCAAAACATATCTGGACTTTAAAAAAAAAAAAAAAAAAACCTCAATTGGTTGGTTTTTGTGGCGTGATCAAAAAAAAAAGAGAGACTCACTGTGGTGGCTAGCCACTGGCAGTAGGATGTGTCCGGTGGTCTGGGGCAGGAAGTAAATGTGGCCTTCTGTCACCATCTCAGTGGAGTTTCTTCCGGGGCCAAAGGTCGGGTATTCTGTAGGGTTGGAATATGGAGGGTTGGGGGTGAGGTAGGGGGTGAGGTAGGCCATGCAGGGCAGAGGTTCTTTAGCCTTTTTATTAAGGAAGGTGCATGCTGTTGACTTAATGATGTAACACAGTCAGCTATTCCTCATATTTGGTGTCAACTGTTTTGCTTTTTTAAACACAATCCACTAGCTCTGTGACACCAACTATTTTGAATGAATAGTGCATTGGAAATCAAATCATTTGTAATCTCCAATATGATGGTTACAAACAGTGGCAGGTTGCTTTTAAAACAACAACTTCAATAACACACACAGTTAAAGTTTAGAAAACAATAATGCTTTATTTTTGGATGGCTTAAAGAATCAGAATCATTGAACATGCTACAGTCACATCTGCAGAATGATACAGATAACAACGATCTATGAATTAGAAGGAGGTAGAGAGGAGGAAGGGGGTGGGGGGCATCAGCAGGGGCTGTGGTGGGACGGTTCCATCAGAAAAGGTATACATACAGGTAAATTAACGGGACATGGTACAATACGTAATCTAAATGGATGTTGAACGCTTCTAAACCATTCAGGATACTTCCATGTGATAGCTGGGCTTTCCTGCTGTTCTTCCTGCTGTTGTGTCAGAAATGTCCAACTCAGAGCTGTCTGGTTCACTGAGACCATCAAGGCTGGGGGCGGGGTGGAGGGGTATCCCCTAAAATAATGAAGGTTGACAGGTCTTGTAATTAACACATTGTCATTGACTGTAATCAAAACAAGACATTTTTGCATTTGTATCTTGATGTTGAAGATAAATAATATTCTCACTTACCCGTATGGCTGATGTGTGTGTCCTTCTCTGTTTGCAGAGTGCATTTCAAGCTCAAGTTGTAGTTGCCGGATGTCGCCACAAGATGGATACCTCTGACGGCGGGGACAAGTCGTGACGGGGCGCACGCGTGCGTTCACGCAGCCATTCCCAAGAACATATAAAGAGTCTAGCCGTGATGTCAAAGCACACGCAGAGGGTCTAACAACGACGGATTTCGAAAAGAGTACCACGTATGTAACCATTGAGACTGTGCGCATCTTCCAGTAGTAGTGGGATCACTGTGTGTAAAGTATTGACGTCGCGAGCTGCGAGAAAGCAACAGCTATACCTCATAGATTTCTTTCTCCGTGTTTTGAGGTCCTACGGTTTCCTCGTTCCACAAACGCATCTGAAAGCTCGTCAAATGACACAGGCGGAAGCAGACGGTCATTTCAAGTGGTCTTTCATTATGGTGCAACGAAGATTTATGAAACAAATGGCTCATTTCTTTATTTCTGAACCGAAAAACATGATTTTTGGACTGGAAAGGCTTGTGAAAATGTCATTGCTTGTGTTTATTGTGATTATTATAGCAGATTCTGATGATTTAGGTCTTAATCTTTCTAAAGAGGTGCAGTATTACTCTGGGGCCTGATGGGAAGTCACCAAAAATACAATTCTTTATGAAAACATTTATAACATAGGTGTGCTGTTGTGTTTGTTTAGAGATTTCCACTCTATTTAAGTAACACACACACATAGAGTTATGAACTGATACAACCCATTGTTGTAGCTTTATATTATTGTTTAGTTTACATACCATTTATGACGTCATCTCAAGTCCTTTATTGTAAACCTGTATTGAGGATGACTACTTAGCTGTCTCACCTCAAGGTATTTGATTTGAACTCACAATCAATTAATATACCACTACCAGTGGGTTTCTACTAAACCCAACCACCTGGGGATGCACGTCTCACCTCAAGTCCCCCTCCCAGAGGGTTAAAGAAATAAAAGGATGGAAAATGTGAAGGCTTGAATACCAATATTAATATCCACTGTTTATTATGTTGTGATGTATTATTGAGTGCACTTTTCTTTGAGAGAGGGACAGAAACATGTTCAATTTTGACTAATAAGTTTTATTCTAATAGACACCGTGTGATGTAATACTTACCTGGTATCGTAACATGTCATTTTGTACACTCATTATGAGGAAACAGGTTGTACAGAAGCTAATCGTTGAAACTGTTGTACCTAAGGTCACATATGATGTATAATTACAAAGATACAAGTATATCCACATGTGTTACTGTTATAACAGTTGGAGTAGCATAAGGGATAAAGAGTCTAGCGCTGATGTCAAAGCACACGCAGGGTCAAGCTCTGACGCCAAGGCCAACACATTCTCCTCACGAAGCAGTCTTTTAATTCAAATTAATTACTTTAAAACCACTTAGAGATCTGGATCCTTTTCCTAAACCAAGAGGGGCTTCTCAACATGCATACCCTGAAATATGGGGTCAAAAGCTGCAAGTTAAGGGCCCTAACCAGACCCTAATGTAGTTTTCTTTTGATCTTTTTTGACAAGTGCAAAAATGACAATAAACTCCTAAATATTCATTTGTTTTCTCCCATTTTTCTCACAGACACTCAGTAGAGGGCCTACAATGAGGTCATTGGGTGAAATCCCCTTAAAAATATCCACAAGGCTTAATTGGCTGTATGAAATCCAGGATTTAAAGAGGGTGTCAGGCCTAACAAACCTGAGACCACCTGAATAGTCTGAGCTGATCAGAGCTTTTTTTGCTCTGAACATGTCAGAGCTTAGCTTTCTTTTTGACGTTGTAGCCACTGCCAAATGGGATCCAACCATGTTGGTTGTGACTCTGTAGCCCTTAGCATCTCTGCGTGGGAGTGGTTTGAAGACCCCCCCAAAACACCAATTTCACTCCTTCAAAGGCTCATATCTCCTCAGGGAAAGATTTTAAGTGCTTGAAACTTGATGGGATCATTGTCCTGGAAGCCTTGAAGAGGATTCCAAAAGGACAAGTCTGTAGACCCTATAGAAAGCTAACTTCCGGTAGCAGCATGCTAGCTAGTTAAAACCAAGTGGCCCTAGTAGAGCATCCTCGGTTGTCCACCATCCTCTAGTTTTGGGATCACACCACGTGGTTTTCTTCCGTAATCCTACCCCCTAGTATAGCCGAACCTGGGAAACTATGGATGCAAGTTAACCAGTTTATGCTGGCTCGAGCGTGCAGTAACGCCGGCGGCCAGCGGGGGCAGCCAAAGGAGTCTAGCCGTGCTGTCATAGAACACATAAAGAGTCTAGCCGTGATGTCAAAGCACACGCAGAGAGTCTAGCCGTGCTGTCAAAGCACACGCAGAGAGTCTAGCCGTGCTGTCAAAGACCACATAAAGAGTATAGCCGTGATGTCAAAGCACACGCAGAGAGTCTAGCCGTGCTGTCAAAGACCACATAAAGAGTATAGCCGTGATGTCAAAGCACACATAAAGAGTCTAGCTGTGATGTCAAAGACCACATAAAGAGTCTAGCCGTGCTGTCAAAGACCACATAAAGAGTCTAGCCGTGATGTCAAAGCACACATAAAGAGTCTAGCCGTGATGTCAAAGCACACGCAGAGAGTCTAGCCGTGATGTCAAAGCACACATAAAGAGTATAGCCCTGATGTCAAAGCACACATAAAGAGTCTAGCCGTGATGTCAAAGCACACGCAGAGAGTCTAGCCGTGCTGTCAAAGACCACATAAAGAGTATAGCCCTGATGTCAAAGCACACATAAAGAGTATAGCCCTGATGTCAAAGCACACGCAGAGAGTCTAGCCGTGCTGTCAAAGCACACGCAGAGAGTCTAGCCGTGCTGTCAAAGACCACATAAAGAGTATAGCCCTGATGTCAAAGCACACGCAGAGAGTCTAGCCGTGCTGTCAAAGCACACGCAGAGAGTCTAGCCGTGCTGTCAAAGACCACATAAAGAGTATAGCCGTGATGTCAAAGCACACATAAAGAGTCTAGCCGTGATGTCAAAGACCACATAAAGAGTCTAGCCGTGCTGTCAAAGACCACATAAAGAGTCTAGCCGTGATGTCAAAGCACACATAAAGAGTCTAGCCGTGATGTCAAAGCACACGCAGAGAGTCTAGCCGTGCTGTCAAAGACCACATAAAGAGTATAGCCCTGATGTCAAAGCACACGCAGAGAGTCTAGCCGTGCTGTCAAAGACCACATAAAGAGTCTAGCCGTGCTGTCAAAGACCACATAAAGAGTCTAGCCGTGATGTCAAAGCACACGCAGAGAGTCTAGCCGTGATGTCAAAGCACACGCAGAGAGTCTAGCCGTGCTGTCAAAGACCACATAAAGAGTCTAGCCGTGCTGTCAAAGAACACATAAAGAGTCTAGCCGTGATGTCAAAGACCACATAAAGAGTCTAGCCGTGCTGTCAAAGACCACATAAAGAGTCTAGCCGTGCTGTCAAAGACCACATAAAGAGTCTAGCCGTGATGTCAAAGCACACATAAAGAGTCTAGCCGTGATGTCAAAGCACACATAAAGAGTATAGCCCTGATGTCAAAGCACACATAAAGAGTCTAGCCGTGATGTCAAAGCACACATAAAGAGTATAGCCCTGATGTCAAAGCACACATAAAGAGTCTAGCCGTGATGTCAAAGCACACGCAGAGAGTCTAGCCGTGCTGTCAAAGCACACGCAGAGAGTCTAGCCGTGCTGTCAAAGACCACATAAAGAGTATAGCCCTGATGTCAAAGCACACGCAAAGAGTCTAGCCGTGCTGTCAAAGAACACATAAAGAGTCTAGCCGTGATGTCAAAGCACATGCAGAGAGTCTAGCCGTGCTGTCAAAGACCACATACAGAGTATAGCCCTGATGTCAAAGCACACATAGAGAGTCTAGCCGTGATGTCAAAGCACACATAAAGAGTATAGCCCTGATGTCAAAGCACACATAAAGAGTCTAGCCGTGATGTCAAAGCACACGCAGAGAGTCTAGCCGTGCTGTCAAAGACCACATAAAGAGTATAGCCGTGATGTCAAAGCACACGCAGAGAGTCTAGCCG